>JANDJT010000041.1:2026916-2043751 GCA_024331685.1 Stegophilus panzeri | reverse complement strand
TATTATTATTATTATTATTATTATTATTACTACTACTACACTGTTTTTTCTATCATGTCTTCTATCATATAACGGTTATAACTTGCCAGTCAATGAGGCTGATTTAAGATCTTTATACTGAGGGAACATCAATATAAGTTCACGCTTTACACATTTATAGTCTTCTTTATTAAATGTACTACAGTCTAGTGTAAGATAGTCATAATAGTCTACAATGCTGCAGTGGCGTTGCTTTTATACTAATTAGAGTTTTAAAGAAGGGTAATTTCATAAGTGCACGTTATCAGAAATGTGTTTTATCTGTACCAACCTGACAATCAAACATAATTTGGCCAAACAGAGGTTTTAAATAAATAAATAAATAAAAACGTCATTGAATAACCTACCTGATAAACGTTATTTGATTACGGTGCAAGGTGTAACCGCGTTCCAAAATGGCCGCCTAGTGGATATCTAGTGCCCTAGGTGTACGTTATGTGTTAACAGTGTGTAGTGCACTGATGTAATGAGCACGTCGGTTTTAGTGTGCGGCCTCGCTTTTACCGTTGTAAAGGACAAAATGGAGTTTGAATATATATATTTTTTTAAATCCTAACGGACGTTTTTTTTGTTTTGTTTGTTTGTTTTTTTTTAAACCGCCGCCATTTTATAAACTTTATCCCTGAGCTGTAGTATTTTGTCTATTGTTTTATTGATGTAAACGCCTAAATTAATCAAAACAGATGGGCGTTGTCCCTTGAGAAAGAGAGAGAGAGGAAACTGTTTTCAGGGCCCTGAGGGAAATCTGTGTATTTTCCCAGTCTGAGGTAAAGGCTCACATAAATAAAGCGGTCATTGTGTGGAAGAAAGTGTGTATTTTGTCCTTCTTTCCCTTCAGTATGAAAGCAGGTATTGTTTAACACCCAGTCTCTTTCAGTTTTCTTCCATTTCCGCACACAGACCTGTTGATTCAGCGCCACTCAGACCTGCTCTAGTTAAAAATATCACAAAACCTGAAGACTTTTTCTACCATACACACCACACAACACGTGCCATATAACATAACGTATTCACAATATTTTGTTATAGGATAATCACCAACTAAAAACACGGATGCTTGCACACACTACACGCTAGCCAAGGTCACGTCAATGTCAGCGAACTACAGTGTTGCTAGCTCGTTTCATGGGAAAGTACCTAACGCATACTTAAATAGTTTGCTGGAGTTGCTAGATGACTTCATGTACGGGGCGTACTCGCTGGACGGTTGTGATCGTTTCCACATCAGTATGTGTTGCATAAAAAAGGAAGATGTTGAAAACACTTACAACAGAATAGAGTTTTATCTGAATAGAAAATAATAGGTTATAACTTCGTTCTATAAGAAAGAAGCCATGTTTGGTTATGGCTCCACAAACTAACTGTTTATGTTTTTGCAAAATTCTATCGTTTTTATCAGGATCGTAGAGAAAATGAAGCAGTGGTAGTGAGGAGTCTGGACATAGTCATGAGGGAAACGGTTATGGATAATAACTCACTTTTTTTTACTATAAATATACCAAGAACAAGGAAGTGTGCATGTGAACAATCAATGGTGATCAGTGATTGGTTACTGGGATCAGTGGTGTTCGGTGATTGGTTACTGGGATCAGTGGTGACCAGTGATTGATTACAGGGATCAATGGTGTTCGGTGATTGGTTACTGGGATCAATGGTGATTGGTTTTTGGGATCAATGGTGATTGGGTGTTGGGAATAATGTTGATCAGTAATTAGTTTAATAAGTTGCTAAATCTAGCAAATAAGATGGCAGCACTGTTTAGCAGGCCAGTTAATTAGCGAGCTAGCTAGTTAACCAGCAAGTCCGTTTCTGTTCACCTTAGTTTACCTCAGACTAATAAACATTTCAGTTTCTTCATAAACTTGATAGAAAGCTTTTGCTAGACAAACATTAGCTTTCTGCCATAACTACGTAGAAGGATCAAGCTGATGGCGTCAATGAACATAAAGCAACCATTATATACACACACACACACACACACACACAAAACAAAGCAAACGTATAAAGGTTAATACACTGACCATCTGTTCAGTACTGATACTGTGAGGGAATAAAGATGTTTGTTTAACTCTGTATCAAATTCCTCACTGATATACTGGGACCTTATCGAGGGAAATGGTGAGGGGGAGAAAACAAGATATGAGGCCACTTTAAGTTGCACAAATAAATACATATTATTTATATAGATATATACACATATATATTTTTTATATATATAAACAGAACACGTCTTGTGTTTTCTCAAACACCATTTTCATCTTTCTCAAATTAGTTAGACATAATCATTGGTGATTAGAGTGACCTAAGCTAAACTGAAGGGTGTGTGTGTGTGTAGGCGGGCAGTGATGGGCAGAGCATCGGGAACTGTCCTTTCTCCCAGAGGCTCTTCATGGTGCTGTGGCTTAAAGGAGTGACATTTAATGTGACCACCATCGATATGAAGAGGTGTGTGTTCGTACACTTCATAATGTCTTCTTTTTATACCTGTTTAATTAATGTCATTTTGATCTTGACACACAGTGTAAAATGTCTTCAGCTGCGTATTAACAGGATGAAATGTTTAAATAAAATTCAGGAAGCCGGATGTCCTGAAGGACCTGGCTCCAGGAGCACAGCCCCCGTTCCTGCTCTATGGACGGGAAGTGAAAACGGACACCAACAAGATCGAGGAGTTTCTCGAGGAACACCTTTGCCCTCCTAAGTACGCACTCATTCATTTTCTCATTTTATTTTTATCAATTCATATACATTTGCCATCTATCTTTGTCTGTGTGAGGGTAGTATCTGATTTCGGTTTAAAAAAACTGCTGTTATTTATCACTGAGTCTGTTTATTATTACAGTTATGTACGGTATATTTATTTTGTGGTATAAAAAAATAATAATAATAATAATAATAAAAAATCAAAACACTAAAGTACAAGTTTCAGTCCATCCAGCCATCCATATGTTCATTTATTAATGCTAATTTCAATATCAACACCATTCTCATTAATATTGGTGGGATGCTGGATAGATGGAGAATAGAGGGCAAGATGGATGGGTGGATAGATGAAATGGTTGGTTGATGGGTGGTTGATTGGATGGATGTTTGGGTGGGTGGATGGATCTATTAATGATGGATAAATGGGTGGATTAATGGATGGATGGAGAATTGGGGATAGATGGAGGGTCTAATGAGAGGATAGATAGTTGGAAGAATGGGTGGATATATGGATGGATGCATTTGTTGGATGGATGGATGGATTATTGATGGAAGGGTGTATAAAAGGATTGATGAATCAGTGGATGGATGGATTTTTTTAGGTAAATAAATGGATAGATGAATGGTTGTTTGGTTGATTGGTTAAGTGAATAGATGGATGAATGGGTTGATGGATGGATGGATGATGGATTGGTGGTTGGATGGGTGGATGATTAGCTGGACGGGTGGGTAGGTAAGCAGTTCGATGGATGAATGGTTGGGTAAGTGGTTGGATGGATAAATGGTTGGTGGTTGGGTGGATAAATGGTTTCGATGGTTGGGTAAGTGGTTGGATGGATAAAAGGTTGGTGGTTGGGTAAGTGGCTGGATGGATAAATGGTTGGGTGGTTGGGTAAGTGTTTGGATGGATAAATGGGATGATGACTTGGTGGTTGGATAGGTGGATGATTAGATGATGGAATGGGTGGTTGGATGGGTGGATGAATGATTGATGGTTGGTTGATGCATCACTTTTCCTAACCTTTGTTGGTCCTTCTCTGGTTACCAACAACCCCCCCCCATAAAAAAAAATAAAAAAAAACACCATAGGTACCCTCGTCTGGCTGCCCGTAACCCAGAGTCCAACACTGCAGGCATGGATGTCTTCTCTAAATTTTCTGCCTACATCAAGAACTCCAACCCTGCCATGAACGACAGTGAGTCTCACCACTAATAATAATAATAATAATAATAATAATAACCATGAAATTAAAGAACTTTTGTGTGTGTGTGTGTGTGTGTAGACCTGGAGAAAGGCCTGTTGAAGGCTCTGATGAAACTGGATGATTACCTCGGCTCTCCTCTACCTGACGAGATTGATGAGAACAGTGCTGATGATGTCACCACATCATCCCGCCCTTTTCTGGACGGACAGGAACTTACACTTGCCGACTGCAACCTTCTGCCCAAGTTACACATTGTCAAGGTGACAAATCATAGCTAATGACACTAACACACCCACTGTCTAACAGGGCTAACTCTCCCTCTCCCCCCCCTCTCTCTCTCTCAGGTGGTGTGTCAGAAGTTTCGGAATTTCTCCATCCCTCGCTCTCTGTTGTCGCTATGGCGATACCTGGATGCTGCGTACGCGCGTGAGGAATTCTCCTCCACGTGTCCGAGTGACGACGAGATCCAAATCGCCTACTCATCTGTTGTTAAAGCTCTCAAATAAACACACACACACACTGTTTTGTATACACACACACACACACGGTTTCTTATTGGATTGCATTTCAGTAGCTGTTAAAGGGACGGTTCAAAATTTGCATATTTTCCTATGTTTTCTACCTTTACATCAGTCATTGACCAAGTAATTCACATCTGTTCAAAAACTACTGGATTATAGGTCACTCTAGATTAGAAGCCACGCCCCATAATTTTGACTTTTTTTATGTAACAGTTTATTAAAGCAAAGCTCTGACATGGGAAACCGAACATCTGTTCATGAGATCACTGTTGCTAGGCAACTGTGAAACGTGTACACCAAGCGTGAGCTAGCTAATGACTCAAAGTAACTATTTACCTAGCTAGCACAAAGCCACGGAGTCTTTCATTTATTATATTTTTCGCATAGATGAACTTCAGCGTCACAAAATCAGGAGCTTTGGAAGAGGGCGTGGCTCTTCTTTCTGCACCAAAAAGGAGGAATTCTTAAGAAAATTCAAACTATACGGCTAGCTGAAGTTAGCGCTTCACCAAACCAAACGGCGTATTCGGACAGTTTGATGAACCGTCCCTTTAACAAGCAGTTCGGGGAGGAAATTTTGCACTAGAGAGACATTTCAGACTTGTTAAGGAGCATGTTAGTCGTTCGATACACACCCTCCTCTACTTTTTTTTTCTGCTCTATCTTCTCACACGCTTAATACTCCATAGCATGTTTCACACACTTCATGTTTGTTTGTTTGTATTGTATTTATACACAAGCTAATGCCGTATCTCATGTTCCCACACTTAGCTGAACACATGTGCGTTAATTTTTCCAAATGATAGTCCAAAAGGGGCGGAGCTTAAGTTACATTTAACCAGCCAATCACAAACTCGATCGTGACATCACCACTAGCCTGTAATATTCATATTGCAAAATACTTTAAGTATTGCATTAAAGTATTTAAGCTAGCTTGACATCGCACAGTTACTGCTACAGAGGGAACGTTAATGCTAAACGCGGCTTAGCTTGCTAGCTTAGCGTATATCTCGTTAGATGAATTACAGTAAGAGTGGGTGATGGGACTGAAGAGTGTGTGAGTGCGAGCGTTTACTCTCAGGATGACGTTGGCTCGCACTCGTTCTCTGTTTGTCTTTCGGAAACGAAACCCCCTGCAGCCGTTTGCTCAGCGTGTCGTAGCGACGAAGCAGCTGTGCAGTCAGCCTGACTAATATTACACCTCTAAACCACACACTCAGACTAGGAGCTGAGTCTCAGATGATGTATTTTCGTGCACTAGTGTGAGAAAGGACAAATAATGAAGTGTGAACCACTTTGTGTGTTCATAGAGAAAGGGGCATAGCTAGCAGAGAGCACTGATTTCAGTGTTTTTAGGCATAAACCTCTCTCTCTCTCACACACACACACACACTCTGTGCTCTGTTGTGTTTGACACAATAGTGCGAGGTGTCGCATTTCTCTTCTACACAGTACAGGATTTGAGACGGAACCCATGTGTATTGTGGGAGTTTGTTTCATATGCAGGTAGAGAGCTCAGTGAGGTAGTGGGGGTTGATCTGGTGAACCACTGTGCTGTTTTTGGCTAGTACACACACACACACACAGACACACAAGTGCTTTGGAGTGTTGAACTTGGCTCCCACACAAGAGCAGAGTATAAAAACTGCATGTTGCTGCTCACACACCATCTCAACAGACTTACACATTTGAGCCAAAATGGAGATTTTGGAAGGGGACTCACACACCCATGCAAACTCCAAACAGCTTTTCAACATCGTGGATGGCTTGGGAGGAATATACCATGCAGGAAACTGCACATTTGATGATCACCTGCTGCTACCCAAGAGCGCTTTCTCCCACCCAGTTCGTTTACAAAGTGCGATGAACATGTTCTGCAGAGCGTTCGATTGGACGAGTGCAGGATGACCCTCAAATTGAAAAAAGGGAGGGGGGACTATAGAAACCATGACAAATTCCAATGTTTCCACTAGAAATACCATTACAAACCATCAGCTAACCATTAAAACCATTACTATTATTGGTCCTTAATGGGATCCACTGGACATGGCACCAATAGAAGGCATCAAATTACAGGGGACTATTACAGTTTCCATTAAAACCAATACGATTCCCATTATAACCATTACAAATTCTGTGAAGGTTTCTATTGTTGGGTTTGTTTGTTTTTCAGCAAGTGACTCAAGATTTCAAATATCTACAGAACATGTTTTTTTTTAATGATTTTTATATATTTATATTTACTGTCTTATATGTATCTACAGTGCCAAGAAACACACAGGAAAAGCTCTAAAACTATTTTATATCAGAAACGTTATCTGGTGATTGCTTTTTAACTGTTTGTGTGTTAAGGTTTCTGAAGCAAGGCCAGATGCAGGTTTCCTGTAAAACAGAGAAGTGCGATTGTCCGCAGCGTGAGAGGAAGCACCCGTTCCTCCCCCCTTCACCTGCTCCTCCGTCTGTAACCTTTCCGGCCTTTTCGTCCTCCTCCTCTCTCTGTCTTCTCGCTCTTCCTCCTGCGCTGTGATTTCCTTCCTCTTTCTGCTGAACTCCGGGTGTGTACGAGCTGATATCGCTGCTGATCCACAGCCACCATGCAGCTGCACTAACTGGTTAGACGATCATCAAATACACGTGTGTTGTCTTTTCTATCCTTTTTATAAGTGAAGCAAATACACGGGCCTTAATAAAGAACCTAAACAATGTGATGGGCTTATTTCTTAACAAATAATAAAAAGTGAATCGAGGCAGAGATCCAAGAAAGCAGAACTGATGTATAGATAGATCAATGGCCAGTTAAATCCTTCTGGAGTAACATGCCGTACTGCCATATCACCCCAGCCCCGGTATGAAATATCAGAACTCGACAACCTGACAGAATGATTTTAATATTTTCTTGACTCAGAACAAGAATTACCAAAGCAAACAATTTAGCTAGCTTCCATGTAGCTGAATCTTTTTATACAGACATCGTAAAATCACAGTGACTATGGAAACGAGACAGAACCATCCAGAACGTCAACGTTTCCTTCAGACGTGTTGGTAAATCCATAGGGAAAAACTCTTTACGAATTAAATTGTAAAAATGAATGAAATTGCTTTTAACATCAACTGCTAGTCACATTTCCATGGTTTACGCCTTACATCAACATGACGTCACAGCTCATGAGCTCTGAGTGAAATCGTTCATTATTGTACAAACTTTTATTATATGCAGACAGTGCAGCAATAATAGTTTTTCATGATGAGTAAGAAATAGTTGAAGCCGAGCTAAGCAGAGAGACTGAAGGGTTTTCTAAATGGTTTATAGATAATAAGCTCTCTTTGCCTCTATATTTGAGTCTATATTATTTGGTTCGAGTGCTAAAGTTAAAAAAAAAAAAAAAGAAAGTTCTAGAGTAGAAATGAAGGTCGGGGATATAATTATTGGGTCTAAACAAGAAGTGAAGTACCTGGGATGTGTGTTAGATACTGTAGTAAAGTGACAGGAGACAATATGGCTGCTTTAATCCACACAAAGATTTTGTAGCAGGATAAAATTTCTAGCAAGACAAGTGACTTTTTTTTTTTTTTTTTTACATTTTTTTTTACTTAAAACGTTAGCTAGAGCGTTAGTGCAGCCACATTACGATGATTCTGCATCATTTTGGTGTAGCAGTATATCTAAATGTACCAAAAGAAAATGGCAGACTGCTCAAAATAAATTGAGCAGAGTTATATTGCATCATTGCAAAGTTGCATCCTAATGATGAACATTTTAGGGAACTTGTTTTTACAAAAAGAAGGTGACAAAATTGGTGCTAGCGTTTAAAATGATTATGAATAGTGTCCCAAAGTCTTTGATAGATAGATAGATTTATTTATTTATTTTTTTTTTTTTTTTGCTTTTGTGTTTTTGTACTTTTTTAATTACTTTTCATAACTTGTGATTTTTTTTAAAATAACTTTTATGACTTTTATAAAACTATAAAATGGACAGGTATGGAAGATGAATGATAATAAATTTCTGAACACTATAACTACTCTGAACAAGAGACCTAGGCTGTAATAACATGGACTATTTTACATGTAAAACATGTCGCATTACATTCGTCTCGCGTTCTAAAAACATTCACATGTGAATGATGTAAATTGGGACGAAGGGCGCGTCTCGTTATCCATGACAGTGTTAAATCTCCGGCTCTCGGTCCCTCACTGAACAGAGCAGACGCAGAGAGAGGTGTGAGTGCTGCGGGAAAGCAGGACCCCGCGCTTACAGGACAGAACTGCCCACATTTGGAAAGTCACAAAGGTTTGTCCAAAAAGTTGCTAGGCGCTAAACGGGTCTGAAAAGTCACTAATTTGGCAACACTGGTCTGAACTGACAGCTACATAAAAGTCAGGCTGAGCTCCACTTCTCCCCAGCAAAAAGAAAATACAGAGGGAGAGAGGGAACGCGGGGGGTTTTCATTTATACACATTCTATCTGAAAAGCAATAAAATACACCGAGAACCCAAACGATGCAATGTCTGTGAATTAAAAAATAATAATAATTTTGCACCCCATTCCGATCTTTCCACGGCCCCTGGTTGAGAACCACTGCACTAGGGGGAGAAATACTGGTATTTATCTTTGTAGATTTAAGAGTTTAGTGTGCAAAAATCCTTTTTAAATACTAGCTCTATAGCACTGAATGATTTACCGTGTTTTATAAAGCAGATACAAGTTAAAGGTGTTTACTTTTTAAACTTTTTAAATTGATTTTAAAAAGTGTTAGAATGGGTGGTTTTACCACTTTATATGTGACCAGTTTTTCCATTTTTAAACCTTGAGGACAACAATGGAAATAAGCCTATGGCTTTTTTGTGTGTGCGTTTGTTATCCTCGGCAGTTTTAAAATGGTGTACGGATGGCCTATACGATGGCTTTCTCGTACAATTTATAAAATTCGTCAAATAAAGCAACAACAACAACAACAACAACAGTTAACGGTCAGTTAAATGGAGCATCACTATGGCATCGTTCACTGACCTTTAGCGTTCCAGAATCAGAACATGTTAGGTGTCTAGAACACGAGTGCACTTTAATGTTCCTGAACTGGAACAAGGTATTTTGTATTTAGTTCCACAATTTGAACATGTTAGGGGTAATATCAGCATTCATGATTCTAGAATCAGAACATGTTTCGTCAGGTTCTAGATAGAACGTTCCTGTCAGTTACAGAGGGTTTGTACCGTTAAAGCTGTGAAAGAGAGTATATACAGTATATATGTAGCCCGTGTGTGGGTTCACACTGAGGCCAGCAGGACAGCGAGCGCCGTGCCGCAGAGGCTCAGTGCTGTTCGTCTCCAGCATGGGGCGCCGAGCGGGGACACAGCGTTACACAGGTCAGTGTCGCAGCAGTGTGTGGTGTAGGTGAAGACGAGTCCAGCAGTGCGTTTCTGTCCCGTAATACCACACTCAGACGGCTTGGCACAGCTCTTGTCTTTCAGCACAAAAGTCACAGAGTCTGAGGACAGAGAACAACAAGTGAGTTCACACTCATGTCCTGACATCCACGACAAGACCAGACAAAAAATATCTCCACATGTCCTCTCTGTTTCTCTTGCTTATGCTTCAGATTTGTGCTGGTATCATACCTCCACTGTACCTCCACTACACCAATAACAACCACACACGTGTCCTATAATTCCTTCTGCATTGTTTGTAACTTAAAAATGTAGCATTTCACTTAACGTACTGTATCTAAAGTTAGTTAACTACAGCTTGGTGTTAGCTAGCAAGCAGTTAGCTAACATGAATATAGCTAGCAAACTATCATTTACAGAAACTCCACACCACTTAAAAATCTAGATTAGACTTGCCAAAGTCCAAAACTACTGTAAAAGCATCAAACCTGACCAGTCTACAGCTGTATGGACAATTAGAACCAGTCTGCATGTTTCCAAAATCCTCTCCAAGGCCATCAGACCTGACCAGTCAGAACCAGCCAGCAAGTGTTCAAAACCATCAATCCTGGTACCAGTTCAGTGTCCAAAGCTCCTAAAAAATTATGATACCTGGCTGGTTAGAATCCAGTCTGACCAGTAAGAACCAGTCTGACCATGGACTGTCCATATTTTCTGAACAATCTGCAGTTTATTGAATCAGTACAGCAGTGAATCTACAGGACTCCCTCAGGGGGATGTTCTTGGTCCGAACTTGTTCTCTTTTGACTGATGGCTTATTCTCAGTATGGCTGTAACACTGTCGTGGTAGTGTGTGTGGTGCTGGTATGAGTGGATCAGTGTGTGTGTGTGTGTGTGTGTGTGTGTGTGTATGTCCTTACCCTTTACGGCTTTGCCAGTGTTATACAGGCAGCGCTCACCTGCAGCACATTTCTTATGAACCTGCTGGCAGTCGAGTGGAGAAATGATTGGAAACACACACTCGTAACAGGTGAGACACACTGCTGAGACAGACGGAGAGAGAGATGTTGATGAGATGGTGCACACACACACACACACACACACACACACACAAAAGTGTGAGTGAAATGTAGAAATGGAAATGATTCAGTCATAATGATTATACTAACATGATTTGTGTAACAATTAGATAAATTAGATATTATTCATTATAAACTTAATTTCATGTGAACATGATTATTTATGTTACATGGAATCAGTGGCCTAGCTGGTGTTTTGGTTAATGCTAGGTAGGCAATGATGCTTATCAAGCTAACCTAGTTACATTAGCTAGTTAGGCAGTTAGAAAGAACT
Organism: Stegophilus panzeri; assembly: GCA_024331685.1. Lineage (NCBI taxonomy): Eukaryota > Metazoa > Chordata > Actinopteri > Siluriformes > Trichomycteridae > Stegophilus > Stegophilus panzeri. Next base: position 2,032,542 of record JANDJT010000041.1, on the reverse strand, counting down.
GAAACACCAGCTGTTTCCCAATACTGTAATACTGTAACTGATGTCGCCTTAATTCTGTTTTTCGGCCCATTACCCAGAGACTGATTAAAGCCTGTCATCTTTAAGGAAGTACCAATTCTTAAAATGTGCTTTTTTATTGTAGTGTGAGACGTAAGCGTATGAGAGAAATTAAAAATAAAATCATTATATATATATATATATATATATATATGTATGTATGTATGTACAGGGGGGCACGGTGGCTTAGTGATTAGCGTGTTTGCCTCACACATCCAGGGTTGAGGGTTCAATTCCCGCCATGGCCCTGTGCATGTTGAGTTTGTATGTTCTCCCCATGCTTCAGGGGTTTCCTCCAGGTACTCCAGTTTCCTCCCCCAATCCAAAGACATGCATTGTAGGCTGATTGCCACCCCATCCAGGGTGTCCCCTGCCTTGTGCCCCATGCCCCCTGGGATAGGCTCCAGGTTCCCCACGACCCAGTAAGGATAAGCGGTATATAAAATGGATGGATGGATATACGTACAGTCCCCTCCAAAACTACTGGAACGCCAAGGCCAGTTCATGTGTTTGTGCTGTACACCAAAGACATTTGGGTTTGAGATCAAAAGACGGAGATGAGCCGAGAGTTTTGGATTTCAGCTTTTATTTCCTGGTGTTTACATCTAGACGTGTTAAACAACATAAAACAGACCCTTTTGTATCAGACCTTCCAATTTTTTGGTGAGCAAAAGTATAGGAACAGATCAGTCTTGAATTTAATGAAAGTAAATAACTTAATATTTGGTTGCATTTCCCTCGCTTGCAGTAACTGCATCAATCCTGCGACTCACTGACAACAAACTGTTGGTTTCTTCTTCTGTGAAGCTTCTCCAGGTTTTTACTGCAGCTTCTTTCAGTAGTTGTTTGTTTCGGAGGGTTTCTCTCTTCAGTCTCCTCTTCAGGAGGTGAAATGCTGCTCAGTTGGGTGAAGGTCTGGTGATTGACTTGTCCAGTGTTGAGTTCTCAGTGTGTTTTGGATTGTTGTCTTGCTGCATGATGAAGTTCCTCCTGATCCATTCAGATGCATTTCTCTGTAAATTGGGGACAAAATGTAATTCTGTAAACTGCTGAATTCATTCTGCTGCTACCATCATGAGTTAGATCATCAATAAAGTTCAGTGATCCTGTTCCAGAAGCAGCCATGCAAGCCATGACACTTCCTCCACCATGTTTCACATATGAGCTTGTATGTTTTGGATCATGAGCAGATCCTTTCTTTCTCCACACAAAAGTGGTTTCTTTCTTTTTCAGGACAATCTGAACTGTTGTATTGGCTATGCCCATTGTTTGTGCAATATCTCTGGTTGATTTTCCCTCTTTTCTCATCTTTAATATGGCTTGGCTTGTTTTTCTCCCGTAGACAGCTCACTGATCTTCAGGTTTGCGTAACCTTTTTAACAAAAAGGTGAAACTGAAGGCTAAAACCAAGAGTAGACATTCAGAGCTATTTATTCTTTAAACAATCAGTCTAACAGGACACACCTGAGTAACAAGAAACATCTGTCAGTCATATGTACCAATATTTTTGTTCACCTACAAATTAGGTGGTCTGATACAAAATGTGCTGTGTTCTATGCTGTTTAACACATCTATATGTAAATACCAGGAAATAAAATCTGATATTCATATTCATCTTTTGATCTCAAACCCAGATGTCTTCACTCAAAACAAATGAATACAAAATTAACCAGTTGGGGCTGCAAAAACCTAGAATAGTTTAAAAATCATGCAAATTAACCAGCAATCATCAAACATCTTAAATGTGTAAATCATTTGTGAATGAAAAATGACATTTTTACAGCATCCCTGGTTTTTTTCAGTGTTTCACAAGAAAATAGATCAGTCAAAAAACAGTCTGATGTAGACCACGCAAACCACTGGATTAAACGTAAATACGAACACAAATATGTACAGATATTTGGAGCATTAAACAGATGCCAATAAAGATAGTGGCATTGTGTTACATCCTGAGATTAGATTACGTTCCTATGCCAAGGGCGCCATCCAGAGCAGACAATAAGTAATGGCCCCTAGTGCCCAACCTAGTAGAGCAATGATGAACCCATGATGCACATTACCATCTCACTACGTATAGTAATACTAAAAAAAAATCTAAAGCTGGGTATGAAAATTAGTGACTAGTTTTGAAAGTAAAAATCACACTATGCCTCTTGGTCTGGGGTCTGCATGATAAATAATTCCCTGTGGGGTTGAGAAACTGAGAAGAGATGAATAAATAGTTAAAATTGTGTACAGAAATGCTCTTTGGGATCAGTCATGCTCAGTTCTGCTTGTTCAGTTGTTCACCCACCACATTTCAGTCATGCTGGACCGTTTAAGAAATTCCTTATCCTAGAAAAAAAAAAAAAAACAACCAGCCAGTGTGCAGCAGATCTTAAAGAGCCACATAGCTGGTGTGTCCATGGAGAAAGAGTCGACTCTCTGAGTCAAATGTATCAAATCAAGTGTGAAAACCAAATCCTACGGGGAAAAATCGTGTAAAAAACAAAAAGTGACTTTTCTATAAGGCATATATGAGCGTTGTTTTGTGCTACTGTAGTGTCATTTCATTGAATCAAGTTTATTTTATGAAAAACTCTTTTCAAACGTCTGAGCTGTTCGTGAACGTTGATAGAAAATGCAATGAAAAGTGATGTTGTTTAGTTTCCTGAACGATAGACTTCATGAAACAGCTTGAGTCATAAGATGAATAATTCGAAGTCAAAATATCACTAAATTGGTCTGGTTTTGGATTGTAAAAAAAAACAATACCTTGAAAAAAAAAAAAAGTTTTTTGAGAGCCGAATGAGTCGACTCCGATCGACTCTGAGTCAAATTATCTGACTCATTCTCATCAGCTCACTACACTGTGGAACTAAAGTCAGAGAATTATCACACAAGTTCTCTCTAAATGCTTCATTACACGGATTTATTGTCTGAACACATCCGCACCATGTTAACACTCTTTTGTAGGGAACACATTTTAATTATAAACATGACTCATACAGGTTCAAGTTACATTCAGTAACTTTTATCAGCTCATAAAGTGTTTTGTTGCTCCTGCTGTTTATTTCATTGTGGGTTTCTTTGACTGTGCAGTTAACGGTGAGGAAGAAAAATCATTCAAATATTTTTTGGCTCATTGTGTGTGTGTATATATATATATATATATAACTACATATTTGTGTCCAACTTGTAATAAATTTGTTAAGTAATGCATGTATTGGTTGTTGGTTTTTTTGTTTTTTTGTTGTATTTTTTTGTTATTGGAAAAAGATGCTGATAATCAGATGACAGGAACAGAAACCACTGTGAAATTAGTGTGAAAGTACATCGCCTTGTTATGTAACTGCAGCACATGAACTGGCGAACTGCCAGATTTTACAGCTGGTTATAAAAGAAGGGCGTGAAATCGGTCACATGGTTCGTTTTCCCTATAGGACGCTAACCGCAGATCAGCATTTTTAGGATGTTTTTATGGATTTGATGCACAGAGATTTGCTTCATGTCAGCTTACGTGTAAATGCACCATGTATGAAAGTGATCCGACTTCCAGCCTGGTGCCGAACAACGTGATTCTCCACAAAGAACACTCCAGAAATAATGAATGGTGCTGATATAAGACAAGAGGCTGAAAGCTAATATATATCAATAATTCAACAATGAAACTATTGAGTAATGAGTTATATCACAAGGTCTCATTGATGAAGCTATTAAACACACACACACACACACACACACACACACACACACACTTAAAGACAGCTGTATTTGTGATTTTTAAAAACTTTTTGACGTCTATAACGATCTACTGCTTCCGCGCCATGTTTCCTCTGAATATGGAACACCAGAAAAGCGCTAAACCATAAAACACTAAACTTACAGTTCCCGTCATGACTTTTATGTCGTTTGTACTAGATTGGACAGTTTGTGCTTTGACGTGTGTTTGGACTGTCTACACTTAGCATGATGGAGTAAACGATCCACCGTGTTCACGTTCATTACACCCGTGACCGCTCTTCACATGTGCCTTCTCAAATCATTTCATCACAGGCCTAAATGAAAGGTATGGATTGTGATGTAGTGCTGATGGGGCAGAGTGGTGTGGAGGTCGTACCTGTGGAAGGCAGAAGACTCAGCAGGACGAAGGAGAGCAGTGCCGTGGAGCTGGACATGATGACCATGTCTCCGTCTCTTCAACCTTCAGACGAACTCTTCTCTTCTTTAACTTATCGTTACTACTCTGTTAATCCTTCTCTCCTGTTGCTCTAATGTTTTGCTCCTGAAAATCTCTCTTTCACGACTGAATCTGAGCGAATTCTCCTCAAGCTGCTGAAAATCCGAGTTCCAGAAAAAAGGCGTGCATTGTTTGAGTGTGCGTGTGCGTGTGTGTGTGTTATTGAGTTAATATTGTGAATGTGGGAATTCGTTGTTCTCACACTGGGCACATCTCCTGCCTCCACCATTGTACAGTGAGTTTAATTAATGTGAGCAGGAGGATGATTACAACAGCACGCGGCTTTAATATCAGACCTGATTATAATCTCATATACACTTTAACACTTCTCTGCAAAGAAGTGTAAACTCCTCTGTCCTGAAGATGTGGGAAAACTTACAGTTACAGCTTCACCTCTGACTGTTACACAGTGCTGACACTGGAGACTCCTTCCATACGTGTTACATAAACACCCCCTTACAGAAAACTTCACCACATCAACAATTACACACGTTTTTTAATCCGTTTACGTGGAGCTTCCGCTGTACAAGTCTCTGTGAGTAAGCTGTTTCTAGAGAAACAATAACGTATTAGAACCAGCGAATTACAGTTTTTTACGATTGCGATGACAATTTTTTCAATAGTTTTAACAATTTTCCTAAACTCTTAACGCCGTTAGCACAACACCCGTCTGTGTAGGCTGTACACTTCAAACATTACTCGTTGCTTTGACACAAAATGCATACACTTAACACAAATTTAAAACGCTTGAACTTCTTTTACACACAAGCTCAACCGAGACCAAAACAATGGATTTGTACTGCCAGATTTACACATGCTTTCACACTGTACGTCCGAACAGATAGCTTCATGTTCTAAACATAACTTACAGGCTAAATTCAAAGTGAAAAGATGTTCATATTGTGAACTGAAACACGTATATCCCCTGTATTTTATTCCATTCCTACTGAGAAACAGCTGATTGAAGTTATGCAAATAGATCAATCACGGCTGATTCCCATCCAGGAAACACACTCAGGTGTTGAGGTTCTTTCAATCGCATGACCATATGGTATACAGTAAAAGACGACCTCTTTAGGCTGATCTTGTGTGGAAAAGGAACAATATAGAGCAACAAAAAAAAAGTAATAAAAATGCTTTCATGAGGGAGAGGAAGACAAGTACCAGGACAAGGGAGAGGAACATGAGGACCAGGACATGGGAGAGGAAGATGAGGACCAAGACAAGGGAGAGGAAGATGAGGACCAGGACAAGGGAGATGAAGATGAGGACCAGGACAAGGGAGAGGAAGATGAGGACCAGGACAAGGGAGAGGAAGATGAGGACCAGGACAAGGGAGAGGAAGATGAG
>JANDJT010000041.1:2004152-2019250 GCA_024331685.1 Stegophilus panzeri | reverse complement strand
TGTAAAGCTGCTTTGAGACAATGTCTGTTGTAAAAAGCGCTATACAAATAAAATTGAATTGAATTGAATTGAATTGATACACTCCTAACAATATATGTGCTAAAAAGTGCTAAAAAAAAAAATGGAATGGCATTCCCCTGGCAGAGCAGCCCCAATGTGCACCCAGGTGCGAGGGCCCATTCATCACTGCTTGCAGCTTTAATTTTTATTTTATTTGAAGTATTACAACCTGAAACCCCCCCCACCCCACCCCACCCCCCGATAGATTCACTCTAATGAATCGATTCATCTCTACTTTCAGAAAGGGAGTATAGATGAACCGATGCTTACGGAACCGATTCACAAGCAAAAGTGACTATTTTCCACTCATCCTCACACAACAAAAAAAAATTGTGTGTGTTAATACTAATATATTATATTAATATATTAAAAACAAGTTAAAGTAATTTGTGTTTTGTTTAAAAGCGGATAACATTTTATTTCGCCTCCTCAGAATAGGAACGTAAATAAATATTACTGAAATCATAAACATAAGAACTACAGGCTAGTTTACAGCTAAATCACTCTATTGCACGTTTCCATGGAAACGGATCATTCTACTGCGCCTTCTTTCTTTTTTTGGTGGGGGGGCGCTATTTCTAAAGCATTTTAAAGAACAAACAAGTGCTGTGAAAGAGTCATTAATCTTTCATAACACTTTACTGAACATATCAGGATGTTATTGTTTTTATTAATACTATAATACTCTCATTACTAACATCGGGCCCTGTTGGACTCTTCTGTAGTGTCTAAACATTATTTAGATGGTAAATAAAATAAAGGTGTATTAATATAAGAACTATGTGTATATGTTTATAAATATTTATTTATTAGTGCGGGGGGTGGGGGGTGTTTTTGTTTAATTAAATTGTGGCTAATTTTTACGACAATTTGGATAAAGCGATTGAAATCAAACGAATCAACACCCGACCCGAGTTCGATTCACTAACCCGAAGGAATCGGTTCACTGAGTCGAATGGGAGTTGGTAGTTGGAAATGGACGAGAAGGAGGAATGTTAGGGGAAGGGGGAGTGGAGCACGAGAAAGAAAGGCGGAGAGAGAGAGAGAGAGAGAGAGAGAGAATAACGGGCTTTGTGGGTGTGGGAGGAGAGGAGAGGAGATGAGATGAATTAGATTCATGAACTGCGGTTCACAGATTCAAACCGAGGCTTTATTATTTTTGTAAGGTAAGCTCAGATATCAGATATTTAGATTTATAATCGAGGTTTACATGATTAATAACAATAATGTGGTTATTTATAACACACTGAAAGTTTGTTTGTAGCTCTGTTGTGAACAGAAAGTGCAGCATGGCTTAGTGTTTTCCTCTGTTACAATATAACACACTTGTGTGTTTTATCTGGATTAAAGTTAAAAAGGAGAGGGGATTAAGAGATGAAACTGGGTTTTTGTTAAGTGTTTTTTTTTTTTTTTAGCTTTGTAAGCAGATCCTTGCTTCACATCTTTAACTTGTGCAGTTTTGCAGAAAAAAAAAGGGTTCAGGTTACAAAATGTCCATATTTTCCCCTTTGCTCCAAATGCAGTGTTGGATGATCAGTGTTTGGTGGCTAAAGTTTGCTTCTTTATTTTTGCATTGTGAAGCTAACAAATAGTGAAAGCTTATAGCTACTAGTTTAGCATTGTTCAAACTGCATGCCTAGGTAATTAGGTAAACTTCATTTTTGGCAGTACTGCACCTTCATGGCTGTTGTAGAACCTCTAGACAATACTGTGTGTGTGTGTGTGTGTGTGTGCGCGCGCGCGCGCGCGTGCACTAGTTGTTTTGTGAAATAGTGAAGTCTGGAAACAATCTAGCTCTAAAAGGTATGCTTTGTCTTCAGCCCCAACCATTTTGTGTGATAGAGACATCAATTTCATTCATCTCTCTCTCTCTCTTTCTCTCTCTCTCTCTCTCTCTCTCTCTCTCACCTTTTATGTGCAGAGGGAGATCATCCGGTCAGCTTTCATTCCTGCATCACTAAACAACTTCATCCTGCTGGATCAGCTTCTCTCTCTCTCTCTCTCTCTCTCTCTCTCTCTGTCAGAGTGATTGTGGTCTTTTATACAGTATACAGAGAATAAAAATAACTGCAATAACAGAAAAAAAAAAGTTTTAAAAAATCACAATGAGCTTGACTTTAATGCCTTCATTTAATAATAATAATAATAATAATAATAATTAATAATAATTGGGAGAGTTTCCTGGTATTTTGCAAGCAGAATTACACAATCACCTGTAGAATATGAAGTTCACGTGTCTTTAGTGAGAGCCTCCTCTACTTTGAGCTGGAATCTGGGCAAATTTATTTATTTATTTATTTATTTATTTATTTATTTATTTATTTATTTAAAGAACCAACCATCCACCATGCTTAGCACCTCAAACCTCAAACAGTGATATTGTCAACACTTTGTAACCTGCAGTGAACCCTGTTGGTTTGATGAGTCTGTCACCTTAGTAACTCTTGTTGGTTTGAGGAACTACATTTGTTTAAAAAACACCTCTGTTTCTTCGAACCCAGTTGGTTCATGGGACGTCTGAGAACTCCTTTGGTTCAGGGAAACCCATTAGTTTATGGGAGTTAGTTGATTCAGGAAACCTTTTGGTTCAAGAAACACATTAGTTTGGGGAACATTTTTGGTTTGAAATGCACCATTGGTTTCAAAGTTGTTGGTTCTGGGAACATTGGTTTAGAGAACAGTTGGGTTAGGGGAGCTTGTTTTCAGAAACCTTGTTGGTTCGGGGAACCCTTCTGATTTAAAGCATCTGTTGGTTTGGAAATCCATGTTTATAGGCCATTGATAGTTGATTTTAATAAAATTTTTATGCATTGACCAACGTGTTGATCAATAATTCATTTAGTGATGTTATGCCATCTGCAGTAATAACAATAGTCATGTGTAATGTGTGGGGTTGGGGGGGCGGGGCCGGATGAGATAAGAGGTAACTGACCACCTACTTTTTTCTCTGACACTGATGCATCTCTCTCTCTCTCTCTCTCTCTCTCTCTCTCTCAGGTGTGGGTGATGCTGATGTAGATGAGTGAATGAGTCTCCTCACAGGGATCCATTAGACACCACAGGTACACACCCTGTAACCACATCTCACACACACACACACACACACTCCGAGAGCTATGGCGTGTGTGTGTCCGTACGGGCGGTTCACCCATGCTGTGGTACGTGGTATCCCTCAGTCCCCCAGTGTGGGTGGGGTGGAGGTGGAGGTGGCAAAGTTGCAGCGTCAGTACGGAGTGTTAGTGGGGACTCTGAGGCAGAAGGTGGGACTGCAGGTGCTGGAGATCCCTGCAGACACACACACTAACACACACCTTCCTGAGAGCTGGAGGATAGAGGACATGGCCATCGTACAGGGAGACACGGCACTCCTCACACAACCGCTCAACCAGGAGAGACGCCAGGAGGTGCCACACACACACACACACACACACACACACACACTGACCACTTCACTACTTAATACCCATCGTTTAACTGTGCTTTTTTAATATATTGGGACCCCTATAATGAAGGTAGTGTTCATTAGTGTAACCATTTTGGAATGTGACCGCAGTAACGATCATAATGTTTCAGGTGATTTCACACTGTTCTTGTGTATTTTCATTAAAAACTCTCAGGTTTAATGAAAAGTCTTCTAGGTTTCATGGACTAAGTTAGCTTTTGTTTGCAAGGTTGCGTTCCATTGTAACCATTTTGGAACAACAGCAACAATAATAAATAATGGTTCAGGATAAAACTACATTTAGTTTTGCTACCATCTTTGCTAAATAAAAATAATCAAAATCCATGACACGCTTGCTCTACAATTTAGAAATGTTTTAATTAAAATCAACAAGAATAGAATTGGAACAACCTCAGAGATGTAATCATGGAAACAATCATAGGATGGTATCCTATTGATACCTGTGGGGTTTAAAAGTTAACAAAGTAAAATGGTTGCAAGGTTGATATGAGGATGAAAAGTGTGTGTGTGTGTGTGTGTGTGTGTGTGTGTAGTCAGAGGCAGTGAGGCGTGTCCTCACAGAGTTGAACCTGACCCTGGTGGAGATGGAGGATGATGGAGCCACATTGGAGGGCAGTGATGTGCTCTTCACTGGGAAAGAATTCTTTGTCGGCCTTTCCAAAAACACCAACCAGCGTGGAGCTGAGATCCTCGCCGACACCTTCCGGGTATAAAAGCAACGCTATAATCAGACTATACTCACCAACACCTTCGGGGTTTAATAGCATAACTCGACTATAAGTTGCATAATAGTGTAACTGAAATCACTATGCCCGTCAACAACTTCAGGATAATAATAAAAAAGCACATTGTACTGTCACTTGCACGTTTATTTTCAAACTTACAGGCTTCAGTGATTCAATCCTCAAAAAGAAACCTTAACCCAATGCATATTAACAAAACAAATATATATTACACAAAGGTAGAGAAAGCAGCTGAAAACTGTACTGCTTTCTTCCCTAATCTCTCTCTCTCTCTCTCTCTCTCTCTCACACACACACATACACACACTCATACCCAGGTCCATAACCCTACCTTACTCTACTTTAACACCATGTTGTTGAGCTTTGATTTGTTGGCAACTAACAAGGGAACGTTCACCTCCACAGAACAGTCATGAAGCTGTGAAGGAGTCAGGTAGACTGGAATTTCTCATGCTTGTAGATGCAGATGTTTTGGACATTCCAACTGCCACATGTGGCATAACTGCTTATACCAACTTCTATCAAGTTGCCCACTGCTCATGGTTTAGGATTTGCTGTTTTGGACCTTTGGAGTGTTTTACACACTGTATTGTCTCCGAAATAAAACTAAACAATGGGTCTGAAATACTTTCTGCTTGCTTTTCCAGAAATGACACAACTGTAGGTATGCGAATCCAGCTCCAACACTGCTTCTTTCCAGTATGTCATATCCAGCTGTTCTCCATTATTCACTGGCGGCTTTGAAAGGATTAATTTCAGGTTTGATAGAATATCAAGTTCCTCCGTTGCTTGCAGATTTCGCATTACATTGCAGCAAACCTTTTAAGAAAAGTGCATACGCATGTAAGGCTTGACTTTGTTCTGTTTTTATATTTTGCCAGTTTAGTCCACGTACGCATTTCAAACTCCGATATCATCACCAAAGTTTTCTTTAAGTAGCTTTTTTTTTTTGCCTCAGAATAACCTGTCTTTGGTTCCACGTGCAAAAAAATAAATAATAATAAATAGGTAGCCTTGATTACTCTCGAGTCTGTTTTCAATGTCGTGTTTAAAGGCTCTTATATAGGATGGATAATTTGGCAAATACTGGATAATGTTTTTCTATCCATCATATTGAAAGACACACACAACCTGTTTGGTCTTCAGTTCCCACACCATTGCATGATTGAATGTGGATCGTTTGGGACGTTGGCAATGGGTACATATTCTGTTGGTGTCTGGATTGGCTCACTAGGTGTCTGCAGTGGCTCGGTGAATTTTCTTGCTTGCTTTCGAATTTCCTCATAGTATTCACTCATAGCATCAGTTTGTACTACTGGCTGCAACTGGGAAGACAGTTCATGTTGTTCATACAGTTTGATCGTGGCTGTTGAAGTGGCAAAATGGTTTTCCATATCAAGTTTTTCCTGCTTTTGATTGTATTTTCAGTTCCTCTTTAATTTGGGGTCTCTTCCAGTTCAGGGGAATATATTTCTGCTAATGCTGCAGCACATGCCATTAGAGCAGCTGTCTCTGCTTCTGCTTTCATACTTGCTGTAGAGGACACAGAAGATTTCCTGCTAGATTTGTTTAACAAGGCTCTTGAATTGACTCTTAGAATGAACAACTGAAACACAGTCCTCAGGATGAACTTTACATCCAAATAACATTGTTAATTCAGCAGTTTAGCCAGTTTGGGGATTTTCATGCAACCATTTCTCAACATTCATCATGAAGTGTTGGTTATTTTAAGGTCAAACCAGTTTATTTGGTCGTCAACACATTCCATGCCAGTCAGCATTGACTGCACCGATATGCAACATCCAGTATGATCCTTTTGTCAGAGAGCAGACAGTTAACGATTTATTTTACTTGTGGACTCTCCAAGTTTTCCTTTGCGAGTAGCAAAGAGTTTATTCGAAGCTTCGTCTGCTGTATCACCTGAACTGCTCACAGTTTGCATCGTTTCCAGTTAATTTATCCTTTAACTTCTGCAGTATTTGCATTGCATATGCATTTCGAGTTCTCTTACTTTGCAGTTGCAGCATATCCATGCAGTGTTTCTAGACCAAACCAGTTTCACTCACCGCTGCTGCTCAGTGCTGCATCCTGTCTTTTATAATCCATATTATCATCCTTTGGAATCCAGAGCATGGTCATCAGCCAGTACAGTTTTCAGCTTTGTGTGTGTAGTGGGGACACTCGAGTAGATCCGACACACCATGTTGTTTCAAACTTACAGGCTTCAATTTTCAGTGATTCAATCCTCAAAAATAAATTGACCAAATGCATAGTAACATCTTACATGAAGGAACACATAGAGGCTGGGATCCCGTGATTTCGTCACCGCAGCCAGGGTTCGATTCCCAGGCAGGGGCCGGGTTGGTAAAATGGAAGGGTCAGGACGGGCATCTGGCATTAAACCTGTGCAAAATCAAACAAAAGACCCCCTAACAGGAAACAGCCGAAAGAACATGATGACATGAAGATAGAAAGAACGGTTTAAAATTGTACTGCCTCCCTCCCTAATCACAGGTCCCCAGGTGCTACTTCCTGTGTCAGTGAGAGTGTCCTCACTGTAGTGTATCACATATTGGATTAGATTCACTATGTACTGGGTGTTGTAACACGCATGCACCTAACCCTATATGTCATCGTGCTACAGGCTGCAGTGAAGACCTCTTGGTCTATACAGCTGGCTAGGTGCAGTGACTGGTATACATATTAGGGGGTGGGGTTTGTATCCATTAAGTGCATTAAGTGTCACTGGAGTAGTGCATGTAGCCTAAATTAACAATTATAACATAAAGCGAAGTAGATTAATTAACAAATGGGTATAAAAGAATCACTATACTCACCGACACCTTCCCGATCTAAAAGAATCGCTATACTCACTATATTGGCCAACAGCTTCAGGGTATAAAAATATCACTATACTGAAGCTACACTCACCAACCCCTTCAGAGACATCAATCAATATTCAAACTTTACTATAGCCCTTATTAAAATGTTTGGTGTGTATGTGTAGGACTTTGCCGTGTCCACAGTGCCTGTTTCTGCTGGTACTCGTCTGAAGAACATCTGCTCAATGGGAGGTCCTGAGACCATCATCTTCAGTAATAGTGAGGGAGCGAGGCGGACACTAAGGGTGAGCGCGCGTGTGTGTGTGTGTGTGTGTGCAGGGGTGTAGAATAAAAAAATGTAAAAAGAATTTAACCTTTAAATAAAATGCAAATTCATCCCCTGCACTTATTCACTGGCCATGGCCAATTTGTGCATCTTTGATTTCTATACGTGTACGTGTCTATAAATCTTGATAATTGGTCACTCATGTCACTTGAGCTCATGCTCACATCTCCACACTTTCCCCTCAGATGAGAGAGACACTATGTTTATTGTCTGAGGTTTTCTGGAGCGATGATATTAATGGTGGCTAACAAATAATGGAAGGCTACCTCCTCTGAAATATTTTCATGAATGCATTCACAAATCTTCGAATCTGTGCTTCAAGCAACATTGGCAATCAGCATCATCTCAATTTTCGTAATCTTAAAATGAAATAAAACAGGGAGACTTGGTATTTACCCAGTATGTTTAGATATTAACCATATCATATCCAGTTTTCTTCTACTCTTCCACATTTAAACTACGGAAGGCAGAGCCTAGGAGCCGGAGTCATACCAAAGTGCACTGAGGAAAGAAATGGTTCCTTATTTACTATTAACTACACTATTTAAGGTGCAGCCATTTACAATTCTCAGTGAACAAATTATATTTCTGTGGGATTGTGTGCTATAATTATATTATTATTATTATTATTATTATTATTATTAACAACAGCAACAACATTGGTCTATGGCAGCGGATTTAAATCTTATCCACAAAGGGCCAGTATTGCTGCAGGCTGATTTCACTTATTTAATCAGTTCATCTTAGTCTCCAATCAGCTATGAAGTGTGTTTCCTATTGACTGTAATGAAAGCCTGCAGCCACACCAGACGTTTGTGGATAAGATCGAAGACCCCTGGCCTATGGGATTAATTCTATTAACATAGTGACCAGGAGAAAAATGGGTTTACATGGCAGCGACATCTAGTGTTCAAACCAGGAACTTCATTTGCGGTGGACACGCCACATAAATATTAAAAACGTGTTATCGTTGATATGAAGTTTTCTGTAAGATGTGTATTTTATTTATTATATATAACATTGGAAGGAGTCTCCAGTGTGAGCACTTTGTACCAGTCAGAGGTAAAGCTGTAACTTTAAGTTATCCGACACCTTCAGGACGGAGGAGTTTACACTTTTCTCGATAACATGACAAGCTGCGTTTCTTTTGTCTTATTAACTTCAAGCGAGAGAATAAACGAGGGGCTGGTGAGAGAACGATTGTTTATAGCTGCTATAACGTAAGTGAGAACAGGAACTAACACAGATGTTTCACATTTATTCAATCTGAATAAATAAAAACTGACAATTGTTGGTAAATCGCTAAGATATGAGAAATAAAACATGTTGGCAGACTGATGTAGTGTGTGTGTGTGGTGTCTGTAGGTAATGGAGCAGTTGACCGATCATCACTATGACGTGTTGTCTGTACCGGAGGACGCTGCAGCTAACTGTGTGTACGTACGCGGTGCAGGTGGAGCGGATTATCTGCTCCATCCCACGCAGGGCGAGTGTCCCAACAGTGTCTCTGTGAGTTCATCCAAAGCTGTTTTACTTAGTATTTCATGTATGTATTGACAAGAACAATATGTTTTTAATTGATTGAGAGGAACCAAAGTGAATCTCTAAATAAGGACTTTTTTGGAGAAAAAAAAAAGTTTGGTAAATATTGACGTTTCTCTTTCAACGATGAGAAACACAGTCATATAAACATCTACACAGTAAATTCCCCTCAGAGGATCCACCAAATGTGCCAGTTATATAAATAAGCGCAGATTCGGTCAAGAAGAATTATTAGTGCTCATGAAGGTGTTTATTTTCTCTATTTTCGCAGGTCTTCCAGAGGTTTCCGGGCTACAACCTGCTCCCTACAGCGTGCAGTGAGGCCTCCAAACTCGGGGGGGCGCTGTCCTCATTCTGCCTACTCATCAACAGGAAACTCCCTTACTAACGCAATATACACTTCACATCTGTCCACGCTCGTAACGTTTGTGTTCATCTGCAAACATGCTTACACAATTTTGATATATTGAAATCCAGGCCTCCATGTTACTGTGTATACACTGACAAATAAAAAATAAATCATTTCAGTCCATCGATTACCTTCTAATTTTTATTCTTGATCATGGTGGTTCCTCTTCTCAACAAAAACCCTCGGGAACTCCTTTAGAGCTAGCTAGCTTATTTAGCTCATGTATGTAAGGTTTTGCTACTGAAAAAAAAAATGGTGATTAGTTTGGTGTTAGTTTTATTATTATTATTATTATTTTATAGTGGAGGAACACTAACAGGATAAAAACTTAGTGTACAAAATGTCATTTAAAGGCAGGGACAAAAACACCCGCTACACTGCTGCAGCACACAACGAAGAAGTGTTTACAATGATTTTTGTTTCCTATTAAAATAATGAAAGTATTATTTTGTTTATTACTCCAGTGTCGATCTATACATCACAGCTGATGGATCTGTGTTATTCCACTCTGCTAATGAACTATAGTAAGCTAGAACAGAAGCATTCTAACCAGATGGTTTTATATGATGTATATTTAAAGGAAATATACCGTTTAAGTTTTCCTCTGGTTTTTAGATCTGATTAAAAACACTTGCATTCAGTACATGAGTAAGAATGAAGCGAGAAAGCATACAGGGAACACCAACTTAATTTTCCTATCCAGGGAAAGAATGTTTTGAAACAGTAAAGAGACGAGTAAAAAGGAGGAAAGCCTCCCGTCGTGAATAAACAAAATGGCGGCTGTAGATTTTAATAGAACGTTAGCTAGCATAAACTATTAGCATGCAGCTGTTTTCGTGTGAAACACTACACTATCACAACATCCTCCTAATCTTAAACAGACCTCAATTTATCTTTAGTAAATGTATGAATTGAATTCTCATTTTTAATGCGTTATTTTTTATATAGTCTGTTACTTCATTTCTATGTTTGACCGGATAAGTCTCGATTTCTCCCTCGGAGTTTGAAAGTCTGGAACATTTGTTTATTTCATATTTATATTCTGTCTATTGTCATGATCAACCATTAAATAGCTATAATAGATTTAGTTGTTGCTCTAAAAAGGTCTGTGTCATGTTTATGACCTTAAAAACGGTTAAGCTCTACAAGCTCCAAACATCACTGAACACATTTTTCAAAAAAAAAAAAAAAAAAAGTTTTAATTGACTTTTCACTTTGTAATCGTGCATTTGGTACAGAAGCACTAAATCTTTGTACATTTCTGACTCCCAAATAATTTTTAGCTGTGCTAGCTTGTTTAACAGTGCAGTGGCCATTTACATAAAGAATAAAACACTGTGGCGCTTTTATGAGAAAATAATCAACAATGAGGTGGTGTGGAGTTACTGTTACCACCCTGAAGTCGATCATTTCCCACCACCAGTACAGTGTTTTATTCCTTTTACACCACAGAAAATCGCCACCCATCACCATTTCTAATTAATTGAAGGACACATCAGACTATTTCCATTTAACATTGTAGAACACCCCCAAAACAAGTTATATAAAAAGAGAGGCTGGGGAAGGTACGGTTGTATCTGATCTAACAAACTAAATGCAAGTATAAACATAAATAGCGACATGTCCTTTAACAAATAAAAAAAAACCTAATTGTTAAGGCTTATGCTGGCTATCGTTAATTTATTTATCATTGCAGATTATGGGATGGAATAGCATTATAACGTGTTTTCTTGCTGCTAAACATTAGCAGAATAGTTTTGTTTTATGCTGAAATCAGAGCCGACAATCTGAAGTTTCTCAAAATTTATTTGATCTTTTAGTAGAAAGCACGAGCAGTTTTAACGGTTGGATTTGGCAACTCTCTCCAGCTCGTCCTTCTTCTTGATGGCGTATGAGTTTGACGAACCCTGAGAACCAAGAACAGAGACACAACACATTAACAACCATGAAGATTAAACTTCTAATATCAATCTCAAACGTTTAAAAGTGTTAAATATGGTACAAGTGTGAGGAGTGTCTCTGAGCGGGTGACTGGCTGAGCGATGGAGAAGCAGCAGCCAATGAATTAGCAGAGAGCGATTAATCTGCGAGAGCTATAGCACACCAGGACAACGGTCAGTATCAGGATGTGACTCTAGTCTCACTCTTTTCTTGTGGCAGATTTCACAAGGCCTTGCTGCATGACATCATAACACTGGTTACCTTAGCGGCGTTGATGAGCTCGTCAGCCAAACACTCAGCGATGGTCTTAATGTTTCTGAAGGCGGCCTCTCTCGCCCCGGTGCACAGCAGCCAGATAGCCTGAGGTACACGCACACACAAATTAATAACCAACTGTATAATAACCATCAACAGTGTTTACAGGTGAGATGAGATGTACATTGTGTGAGAATGTGATTGGCTGAACAATGGGAACAGCAGCCACTGAACTGAGATTTACTCTGCAAGTTCCGCAGCATGCAGAGACCATGAGGAACGTCAAGACAGGACTGCCTTGATGTTCCTCATGGTCTCGGCATGCTGCGGAACTTAAGAGTAAATCTCTGTGTGGGGGTGTGAGATTTTATATATATTTTATATATATATATATATATAAATATAAAACACACATGGTCAAAAGTTTGTAGACACTTGACAAATGTTTCTCATGATCTTTAAAACCCCTTTGATCTGAAGGTGTATGATTAAATGTTTGAAATCGGCGTTGTAGACAAAAATATAATTGTGCCGATGTATTCATTTGAAAACTAACAGTTTATTTACAAAAAAATATATATTTTTAAAATGGGATGACTCGGCGCGAAATATTCTGAAAAGCAGCCAAGAAGTGTCCGGCGTAGGTGGGAACTCGTTTAATACTGTTTAAATAGCATCTCAGGGGGATTCGTCAAGAAATCAGTCGAGAAAAGCTTTCCCCTCATAATTTCCTTTTTAAATTCACTGTGGCTGGCAGGTGAATTTTACCAAGCTTAACCAGATCAGATGTATCCTTACTATCCACTGAAAGGTGAAAATTCCGACGTAGTGTACAAAACACCAAGCTCCCATGCTAGCTAGCCTTCAGCAATAAACTCATACCTAGAGACACACTTCAGGGGATGGGCTACCACTAAAACGACCGCTAACTTTTAAACATCTGTATGCACCCATATCTTGTTTTTCCACCATATTGTTCTTTTGTGTTTTCCACTTGCCTGCTACAAAAACGTAAACAGTGTTACAACCGGAAAACAGAACTGGCTTCCATTACCTATCAATGGATTTGGATTAAGTGCGTGCGAGTATGTACCTGGTTGACCCTGCGGAGTGGGGACACATCCACGGCCTGTCTCCTGACTGTTCCAGCTCTGCCGATACGGGTGGAGTCCTCACGTGGGCCGCTGTTAATGATGGCATTCACCAGAACCTGCAGGGGGTTCTGTAACACTCGGACAGAGACAAGGCCCGTCACATCAGGACTGTTGGATAACTGTACGGCCACACACCCACACACAAACTAGACGTGGTGTAGGAGATGATCTGTCTCTGAGCTGGTGATTGGCTAACCAATGGAGATGCAGCAGCCAATGAATAAGCAGAGAGCTATTAATCTGCGAGCGCTATAGCACACCAGGACAACGGCCAAGTGTCAGGATGTGACTCTAGCCTCGTTCTGGAGTGTCTGGAAGATCAGGTCTATATTCCACTTTTAATTCTTATTTAAACAGACGACTCCGAGGAGAAAAACAGTCAAAGCAGAATCACGCACAACTCTAATGCTTACCACTTATGATATTTACCATTACTAAAGAAAATAGAACTAATAAAAATAAACCAGGAGTGTGTGTGCATGTGGAAAGCGACATCGGAGCTCTATGCACGGACACTAAAATATCAAAAGTGGCCTGATCTCAGACAGAAAGGTAAGCTGGCAACAGGAATTATCTGCTAATCAACAATCAGAGTTTGGATGAAAGTTTGTGTGATTGGCGTGTGATAGATGCTCATCGCCAAAAGAAGCTCAGGACATTTTGAAAAACACTGTCTACTCCATAGGATTACCGCTCTGAACATGTTTTCTTCCTGCGTGAACAATTTAAAGTCCCCATGAAATCATAACTGAAGTTTTGTGGCTTTTTGTATGAATATGTTCGCCAAAACAATGACAAAATTAGCATTTAGCTTATATACGCATTCAAAATGTACACTCTCACTGCCACCGATACGGATCAACAGTTTCGATGACATTATTCTGCACTTCTCATCAGGTTTTCTGTCCAATCAGATGCTCTCTAGAATCTGAAGTGTCCCGTCCCCAACGTTATAAAAATCCATGGTACTGACTGTCAAGTACGACTTAGCCTGGGCTGTGAGGTAAAATAAACACTATTGGCTATTTAATAGGGGGGGAGGAGGCACTATGTATGTCCCACCCTGACTTCCTGTTTCAATGGAAATTACATCTGCACAGTGAAAATTGCTGCCGAGTTTCAAGGCACTTCACAGGAACTTTAAGTTAATCCAATTCTGACTGCAAGTACAATAAGTGTTGCCAGCTTTCTTTCCCCAAATATGGAAAGGATAATGGTCGAAAACAACTTCATTTCCTTCATATAATTTCTGACTGCACAACCAACTATCCAGACAGCACCCAAGGCCTCTGAAAACCTATGGAGAACCCAGGAATACTCCAGCGTACTCAAACCCCCCACCTTACCTCTCCCGTAAGCAGGTGGATGATCTCAAAGGCGTGTTTAACGATGCGCACGGTCATCAGCTTCTTGCCGTTGTTGCGCCCGTGCATCATCATGGAGTTGGTCAGACGCTCCACGATAGGGCACTGAGCTTTACGGAAACGCTTAGCGGCGTAGCGCCCTCCAGAGTGAGGGAGGTACTTGGCATACTTCTCCTTCACAGCGATGTAGTCCTGAAGAAGAGAAAACAAAACGAAACTGTTAGATCTGAGCATGCGTCGTGAGGAGTCCCGCGTCGTAAAGGGGGAGTGTTTCTGAGCGGGTGATTGGCTGAGCAACAGAGAAGCAGCAGCCAATGAATTAGCACAGAGTGATTAATCTGCGAGAGCTATAGCACACCAGGACAACGGCCAAAGTGTCAGGATGTGACTCTAGCCTCGCTCCGACATGACAAGCGTTAGTTATCAGGAGAATATTCTCACCTGGAGGGAGATGTCGTTGATCTGCACATCATCTGTGCTCCATTTCCCGAACAGCTTGATCTCGGGCGTCTCGGCCACGGCCGGCGCAGTCTCCCAGTCCGCCATTCTGAAGAGAAACCAGTACACACTGGAGTCAGTCCATTGACATTACATCTGTAATCGCTATACCAACAGGAGGATGATGAGTGGGGACCAGACTACAGCTCCTGGTTTAACTGCTAGACGTCTTCCTGCTTTGACTGATTCCCGTTTGCAGTTACTAATTTATCTGCTGGAGGATAAACTAGTACTCTCTATATCGCGACAAATGATTACGAGATACACTTCTGTATTTCTAGAAAAAACATTTTTAAATAAGTACACATTAAACGGTATGAATGGATGCTGTCGATTTGACAATTTCTTTCTTTAAAAAACAAACAAACAAAAACAAAAAACCTTAATCTTCTTACATTACATTTATTCATTTAGCAGACGCTTCTATCCAAAGCGACTTACAAATGAGAAAATACAAGCAAAGCGATATATCAAGCAGAAAACAATACAAGTAGTGCTACC
>JANDJT010000041.1:1956523-1970119 GCA_024331685.1 Stegophilus panzeri | reverse complement strand
ACGCAGAAAAACACAGAATGAGCAATACTCAGGAGAAAAACACCACATGTAACTAATTAGTGAGGCATGCCAGAGAGGATTAGGATTATATCTGCACGCACGTACATACATATGTAGGAGCAGACGTTCAACTGAGAGTTACATTACAAACACACACACAGAGGCCGTCAGGTATGTAGAAAATATACAGGGTAAAGTACATGTAAGCACAAAATGAGCAATGTGGAAAAAGAACAAAACTTACCCATAATTAAAGAGATGGCTTGTGTGAAGTTACAGAGATCCTCTCTCAATGAAAATCCAGTCAGGAGTGACACAGTACGCGGAAGTCAGTTTTTAAAAAAATTAAAACCAGACAGGCCAAACATAAGGGGAATAGAACCGAGCTAAACCTGGATGATAAGAGGCACTGAGGTAAGCTAATTCCGCAAGATAAGGGTTACTGAAGAACACCGTGTAGCAAACGTAAGGGTTTTCGGTATCAGCTAAACCTGGTACATATTGGTATTGGGAAAAAACGCTGAGGGTGGGAAATCTGAACCTAAGGAACTGTATAAATAGGAGAGCCTCAGCTCTGGGTTTTTTAGATCACCCTTGGGACGTCTCAACTGTGTGGATCTCATGTGAATTGGAACAATAAAACTTGGACCCTTGCTTCTTCTCACTCACTGGTTCGGTGTCTTGCTTTTCTTCATTCAACTGGGTAGTACATGTGAGTACCTGTTTCTATGCTAAGTTTGTTAATTGTATTCAGTTAGTGGATATAATTTGATACGACAGAAACTTAATAACCGCCAGCTTGAATGTTCACGGGACATGACCTAGATATAATAATATTGTTAATGAGAGTTAATAATGTTAAGAAGAGGCTCTCCTACTACAGGAAGCAGTTGGTACATCACGTACGAAGACGTGAGAGGGGTAGCATGTTTTTGCAAGATAAGAGAAACTAAGAGAGAAAGACACATTCCTGTGATATGGGTTGTCGAGGAGACGAGAAAAAGGTCACAGTGTTCCTAATAGAGAGAGAAAGAAAGAGAGAGAGAACCCACATAAACTCACAAGATAAAGTAAGAGAGTGTGCCATATTAACATGTATTACATATGATTATGTTGTGACAATATATGGAATATTTTAATCAAAGTGTAATCCAATCGTGTAAAATCAATGTATAAGTTATAAGAGGGTATTCATGTATATTAATCAAAGGAACCAGGACAAGCTGGTGTAAGTCCAGCTTGTGAGGAACCACTGAGTACACATTCCTCATTCGTAGTTTGTATCTTTTTCTTCCTAACTCATTGACTTTTTACCTGTAATTCCTTAGCGTGTATCTATTATTATTGCCAAGCTTTATGAGTAGGAAGGATATGCACGTACTGATAAGGCCACCTGTATTAGGGAGGATGCACCAATGATTGAAGGGTATGTGTGGGAGTTATGATGCAAAAAGACCTCCTTTGTATCTTATCAAAACAGATGGATGGGTTTTAGAGAGTCTTCGAGAGTCCGGCAGTCGCTTTGCAAACCGACTCGGCTTTTGTTACTATTGTAATAAAGGTCTAATTTCTTTTAGCCATCAAAAACCTCAAGACTCAGAAGTTTTTATTTTTGCTAAGGAAGATTCCACGACAAGCCCTACCGAATCTAGAATGGACACAACCGCTGCCGTGAACCTGATGGAGTATGCAATAATCATACTCAAATCAAACTCTGATCAAGAAAAATACACTATACCACCAATACAAGGCAACAAATTACCAGTGGAGACCCACAGGGACCATTACATTTTCCATTAAAATAATACAATTCCCATTATAACCATTAAAACCAGTACAAATTCTATAAGGGTTTCTGTTGATGATTCTGTTTTTGAATGCTCGTTAATTTTATAAAGTTACTTTCAAAACAAAACAGCCACGAAATATAAGTAATGTGGTTTAGCCAGAACTGTGTAAAGCGGTTTAACACTCCTGTGATCCTCCAGCGGTTTAAATGATAATAATAACGGTTTTGTCTGTATTCAAATAAAAATGCAGAGCGCATTCTGATTGGTTGTGACGTCGCGTGGTGGACGGTGAAAAGCAAAGACAGTGTGAGAGAGCGAGAGAGGGAGAGAGAGAGAGAGAGAGAGAGAGTTGGATTAAACCGTTACGTAGACTGCACAAGAAAGCAGAGTTTGTAAGTAAGTCACACTTTGTTTCATTTATTTATTTGTTTGTTCGTTTATTTATTAATTTATTTATTTATGTATTTATGCATTTATTTATTTAAACGCGACAGCGCGAGCCCCGCGTGCTGCGCGGCACTATGCACATGTGCAGATGTGGATGTGGAAGCGCACAGATGTGCAGGTTGACTGATCACTGCGGTGAAAGTAGTGCATAACGCACTCCACTACAGCACTGAAACGAAATCGCAGCGTGAAAACATTTCTCATCTGCAGAGTGTTTAGTGCGGTATAAACACTGCACACCGCGCGCGCGCACGCTCGCACACACTCAGAATGAGCATTCTGATTACTTTCACACTGCAGAGATGCTTCATGCGCGAAACAACACACAACGGGACATTATTATTATTATTATTATTATTATTATTATTATTATTATTATTATTATTTGTAAGGGTTTAAATCAGCATTTAACCACATTAAGTGCATGCTCATGTAGAAAATGTTTGACTCAATAATTGCATTAATTATTAACTCATATGCAACCAAAGCGTAAGATTATGTCACAGTAATGTTCACAAAAGTGAATTAGTCGGAAATGACTGTGCTTGTGCTTGAGATCTAATGCTGAGATGGAAAAAAGTTTATGTTATTTAAAAAAATAAATAAATAAAATTAACATATTGGACTTGCACCACAATTATAAACAGCATATGAGCAGAATGAATGAACTGTTTGGAAATGACAGGTTGTTTCCAAGCAGGGCCGGCCCAAGCCCTCCTTTATGGGGCTCTAAGCAGAATTTGATTTGGGGGCCCCTCGGTGCCGCCAGTACGATTGACTGCTGTCAGTGCTTGCACTATAAACCTCCTGTTAGTCTCACATTCACTCACCACAAACAAAAGCATTTCTACTCCATCACTGACATCAAACTGGTAATATATAATATAAACTTTTTTATATGGTAACAATAACTGGGTATGAAATATACTACTCTACAAATATATTTTTGTAAAGTTTGATCTTTTGACATCTAAACTCAGCAAAAAAAGAAACGTCCCTTTTTTAGGAGACTGTATTTTAAAGATAAATTTGTCAAATCCAAATAAGCGTTACAGATCTTTATTGGAAAGCGTTTAAACAATGTTTTTAATTGTTCATGAATCAGAAACAATTCTTGCACATGCACCTGTGGAACAGTCCTTAAGACACGAACAGTTTACAGGCGTGAGGTGATTACGGTCACAGTTACAATAACTTAGGACACTAAAGAGACCTTTCTACTGACTGTGAAAGACACCAGAAGAAAGATGCCTAGGGTTCCTGCTGACCTGCGTGAACATGCCATAGACCTGCTGCAGGGAGGCATGAGGACTGCAGATGTGTTCAGAGCAATAAACTGCAATTTCTGTAATGTAAGAGGCCTGAGACAGTGCTACAAGGAGACAGGAAGGATATTTGGATCGTCCTCGCAGACGTGATGGAGAACTTGCAGATGCCTTGGTGGAAGAGTGGAGGAACATCTCACAGCAAGAACTGACCAATCTGGAGCACTCGATGAGATGCACTGTAGTACTTAAAGCAGCTGGAGAACACCACACACTGGCTGTTCCTTCTGATATCGACCTCCACTTTATTCAGGGACTCATTATTCCATTTCTGTTCCTCAAACGTCTGTGACACTTCTTCAGTTTATGTCTCAGCTGTTAAATCTTTTCATATTAATACAAATATTTACACGTTAAGAAATTTGCTGGAAATAAAAGCAGTTAAATGTGAGAGGACGTTTCTTTTTTGCTGAGTTTATAATCCCTTGTCTCTGGAAGTTTTTGACTTGGAGAGATTTTCTACAACTCGTCATGCTTTTTTTTTTTTTTTATCCATGTATGGTTACATTTAATGTTCTGGAACATCTGTGAAACAAGTTAGTTTATGTTTTCCTGTTTTCACGTTTATGTTATAGCAGCTACAAACAGTTGTTCCCTCACCGGTCTCTTTTTTTTCTCTGTCTTGAAGTTAATAAAACGCAGCTTGTCATGTTACCGAGAAACCGCAAAGAAGCATAATGCTGACATGTTAGTATTACCAATTTTATTGTGGTTTATTGTGAAACCGGTAACCATTTCATGGTACAGCCGGAACTACTGTCTCAGCCAAACCGTTATACAAAAATAATGCACTCCTTCTGCCCAATCAGATTAAAGAATTCAACTGCACCATTGTAAGTAAAAGTTTAAGTAAAACTGTCAGTGTTTGAGGTTTTGCTCTAGTTATAGATATTATTCAGAGGTCTGTGTGTGATGTGCAATTTCCTCCGTGGTGTTGCAGGTGTGTATGGTAAGAGGAAGAGAGACCTGTTCACCCTCGTGTTTTCTGTCTTGCTTCACATGAACTCGACATCAGTGACATTTACATTTTATTTTCCGGTCTGTTTTTGGTATCTTATAAACTCTTTGGTTTATATTTGTGATGAGTGGGCTTGAGAACAGTTTTCCACACAGAGCTAAATTGACTGCATATATTTCATTATATTAAAGACTCTTTGATAAAAGCTTATTGTTGATATTTGTTTCTACAACAAGTTAACACCCATATATATTTATTTCTCAATCAAAATATAATTTTAATAAGTAGCTTTTACCTAAAAAATAAATTATTTCCCATCATGTTTAGAAGTCAGGTGAAGCAGTGAGTTGCTTCTGTTTATTTGGGAAGTTTAAGATCGTGGTCATGGAAACTTTGCAGTAATGAAAAACACAACAACAACAAACAGTACGATGACAAACTCGCTTATATTAAACCAAATCTTCCGCCGTTATCTTGTCAGTCAGCTCGCCTCACTTTCACAGAACTAAAAGTACACAGACTTACGCAGGACTATATGAAGTGCACATGTGCAAACAGCGCAAGACAGTATAATAATTACTAAAACAAAACAATAGGCACAGTAAAAGACAGTGCAACACCAACCAGTACACAGTTCTAGTCTGGAATAAAGATATTACAATATAAAAATAAATGTTGTAAATGTAAACATAAGATACAACATTAGCAGCAAAAATGCTGGTGGTCAGTGTAGTATTTTGTTCATGGTGTTGTGGCAGCAATTTAAGAAAGAAATGTGCAAAAATTGGAGACATAGCAGAATGGTGTTCAGATGAGTATGAGTGTGTGTGTGTGTTTGTGTGTCTGAGTTAGTGTCAGTCCAGTCTAGTTGGGTCCAGTGGGTATTGAGGATTCTGTTACACAGGCTGACTGTGAGGGCCCGAATGCTTCAATACCGTTTACCAGATGGCAGGAGGGTAAAGAGTGTGTGTGAGGGTTGTGTGTGGTCATCTACAATGCTGGTGGCTTAGTGGATGCAGCGTGTGGTGTAAATGTCTGTGATTGAGGGAAGAGTGACCCCAATGATCTTCTCAGCTGTTCTCTCTATCTGCTTCAGGGTCTTGCGATCTGAAACGGTTCAATTTCCAAACCGAATAGTGATGTAGCTGATCAGGATGCTCTCGATAGATCCGTCTGTAGAATGTGGTGAGGATGAGGGGTGGGAGATGGGCTTTTCTCAGGCTTCGTTGAATGGCTGCTGGGCTTACTTGGCTATGGAGCTGGTGTTGACACCAAGGAATTTGATGCTCTTGACTAGCTTGTCAATGTTCAGTGGAGAGTGATCACTTTGTGCTCTCCTGAAGTCAACAGTCATCTCTTTTGTTTAGTCCAAATTCAGCAATTGTTAGCTCTGCACCAGTCCATTAGCCGCTGCACCTCCTCTCTGTATGCTGAGACCCAGCGAAGTTGATGATATGATTGGTAAATGGTCTGCACTTATATAGCGCTTTTTTTAAGCTTAGTAGTTCCAAAACGCTTTAAACCCATTCACACACACACTCACACACACCACTTCGAACCGTCGACTCTACGATTAGTGCACAACCCTCTCTACCAACTAAACCACAGCCGCCGTGCATTGCTGTACAATCATGAGTCAGCAGAGTGAACAGCAATGGACTGAGCACACAGCGCTGGGTGGCCACGTGCTCAATGTGGTGTTCTGGACATGCTTTTCCCGATCCAGACTGACTGAAGTCTCCCTGTAAGGAAGTCCAGGAGCCAGTTGCAGAGGGAGGTGTTCAAGCCCAGTATGTTCAGCTTTCCAGCGAGATTCTGAGGAATGACTGTGTTGAATGCTGAACTGAATTGTGCACGTTTCTAAAGGAATTCTGGCCACTCCCACCTGCTCAAACATTATTTTTGGACCATATTCAGAGTAGAGTTAAGGATGCTAAGTGAGCATTTAATACTATTGCTATTCAGACCTAACTACAGATGTAAGTGAGTGTTGGATACTTTTTAACAATTTAAAAGCGAGTTTACAATTTAATTATCTTGTCTAGGGTGCTTTTAGGTAGAAAGGAATCAAATAACTTCAGTCAGGATTGAATCCTTTTAATAACAAAAGCTTTTGGGCTCAAGTACAATCAGCAACGAAGTACAGAATGGCAAGAGCACCCTTACCTCTCTGTCTCCTGCTCTTATAGTCTCAGTCCACTCCCCTGTGCATGAGTAACTCTAATGCTTCTTTGTGTGTTGCAAATTTTAGTTATCCCCCCAGTTCCCCAGCCTGTCTGGATGTTCACAGTTATTATCCTATATATGGAGTTATTTTCCACTGAACGGCTCTGGCATGAAGAAGTGGAAAGTGGAAGTACAGGAATAGATACAAGAGGTGCGTGGGTACAGAAATAAGACCGTTAGAACATTAGGTTACAGAAGTGCAGACAAACATCACAAATAAAGAGTGAATAAAGGAACATCCAAAAGGGTCAACTTACAACATCTCGACATCATCATAATCAAGCGTACGTCGCATTTCGGCATTAGTAAGATCTTGCATGGGAAGATTATAAATTTCTGCGGTGGGTTCGAGGGCAACATAATCATCCTCATCTGTCTCTGGACTCAGATGATAAGAAATTAATTGATGGGTGACAGAGCGATCGATGCTACGAACAATAAGCCCTCTGATACACGGAATGATACAACAACCACACAGTGCCAGCAAGCCTACCACAAAAATTAGACTATAGATAATTGAAAGAATAATTTTTTTCCAGCATCCAAATACTGCGTCAAACCAGCTCCAGATTCCATTGTCATCATAACCATAGCTGTTTGGCAATTCTTCTCTGAGGGACTAATATCCCTCCAGTAATAGAGCCATCTGGGGCGGTATTGTTGGGGCTAAAGGTGCAGCAGGAGTCACCAAACATAATGCAGACACCTCCCCTCACGGCTAGCAACATATCTAGTGCCTTCCGATTTTGCCACGCCGTGGGGAGGTGGCCTGCAGCTGTTCAGAGCCTTCAGAGAATGCATCAAATGTGAAATTAACAAAACGTTGTTGATTGTAATAGAGATAATTAACCTAGTCTACATTCTTGTTAATAGTACACCACCAGCAGCGTGGGAACTCCGATGGCATTGATGTAGACAGTGTCGTCAAATAAACTTGATATGGGATCGTGTTTTTGCCAATGGTTAGTAGAATGGTCAGACTCTATTCCAAGCTTCGTGGGCTCAATTAACATAACCTGAGTACAAAAGCCAGACCATTTCTCTGGGAGTTTTTGTCTTAACAACGATCCCCCACACATACAATAAATACCGGAGACCTGACTATCAGTTATGAGTAAGGGTTTAGGATGGGGAGGATTATAGTCCTAAGTCATACTAAGTCATACTGAGGTGACTCACATCAAACAAACTGAAATTCTCGGGCAGGTGTCTAGGTGCTAAAATGCTGGCATGAGTTCTGTTAACAAGATGCCAGATCACAGAACAATTACCTGAAAAGTTTCCAAGTTTTTGGTATCGGTACTGGGATGCGATGGAGGCATTAATGGCAACGTAAAAGCATTCAAAAGTTGAGTATGGACTAATAATAGCATCTTTTCTAGTGGTGCCCTGACGAACCTTACTGGGCTGTCTCATCATTGGGTTAGGGCCAAGGTCAGAATCATTGGCATTGAAGTGTGACCTTCCTAGGAGATGGATACAAGTACGGGGACAGTGGGGCATAGTGACCTTAAGACTTACAAGGCAAGTTCCATTACCCTTGGGACAGGCAGAGTTATCATTTTCATCTGCCCACTTTTTGTAATATGGTGCATAGGTGAAAATGGGAGAGATACTGCAAGCAGTCTGTTGGGGCGTTCCCTTCTCTCTCTATTCAAAGTTTCAGTGTGGTTTGAGCTAGAAGCTGGCTGTAACAGAAATGCAGTGGTTTTTATCAAAGAGAAAACGAACAAAATGCCCCACACTAAATAAGGCCACAGTCCCAGTTTGAGACCTCTCATCTTTATGCTCTGCGAAATGTCTTTATATCAAGTACAAGTGAGACGAGTTCATATAAAGGTTAGAGCTAATGCTTCTTTACATCTGAGTCTTTCAATCACAGATTCTGGAAGGACATTAAGTAGTTTGTAGGCCTGTGATGGTGGCAGCTTTTTACCACCGCAGTGGATGATAACTCCACTTTTTGGCAGATCCTGAATGATAGGCTTGATGCCTTCAATGGCCTCTGATTTCAGAGGCGTGTTTGTATGCCGCTGCTCTCCGGCAATTTTATTTGGTTAATTTTCTGGCCATTTTGGATTATATCCTTTGGTCACTGTGAATTTTTGCACCTTATATCAGAGGATTACATTCTAGATGCTTCATTGACATTGTTTCACAGATTTTGCGGGTCATCGGAGTGAACAAGTGAACACCAGCGTTGACTGTCTGCCGCTGCTCTCCCTGTTCTTCATCGGCCTATTCGCGAGCCTTCGATCCCCTCCAGTTTGCTGCGTATTGACCCGTGAGTTAGTCTTCATGTTCTGTCTGGTCTATTACCTGCTTCTATTTTCTGGGTTTTAAAGGTCTGGGGCATTCTTTTCCAGTCTGCTCTTTTCATACCCAAATAGTTTTCTGGGTGTTCAGGCTAATGCATTGTCTAATCACGGTCGTGTAGACAGGGTAGAAAGAGGCACTGTATATGGCGGAGTGTTTTTTCCATGCTTGCTGGCTTTTACAGCACTTTTACTGTACATGGCTGGTCAGCCATAGCTGTGTTATTGTTCCTCAGAATATTCTTTCTACAATGGCTTTTCGCTACTCGTCAGCAGACCTTCTACATTTGAACTCGGCATCACCTTTACCAGCAGGTATTTATAAAACTTGTGTCGTGTTGGGGATTGCTCATTGCCCTCGCTCTGTTCACACAGGCACACGTCGTACTGTCATTTCTCCTCACACATCTGCAGATGAGCTTATACTGTCTTCTTGGTCTCTTTTTCACTACTTTTGCACTAGTTCAAGCACTGGAAATGGAGTTAACTTCTGTAACCTCAGATCAGTGGAGTATCGATCAACACATTCACTCTCTAATCCCATGTCAGATTGACTGTGGATTTTGGACCGTGCTGTCAGATTTGAACTAATAAATGCTAGGTCTCTGTCCAACAAAACTTTTATTTTAAATTACTTTTTTTACTACTTATGCTCTGGATTTTTTTATTTGTGATGTAGACCTGGCCCAGCCCTGGTGATTTTACAGCTCTAAAGGAACTTACTCCTCCAGACTGCCTGTTTTTTAATTCTCCAAGGACTGTAGGTCATGGTGGTGGAATAGCAACAATTTTCAAGAACTGTTTTAAGTGTAAACACATGCCTGTTTAAATCGTTCCAAACTTTGAGGTGCAGCTCTTCAAGGTTGATCTCACTACCTCCTTGCTTTGCGCCAACTCATGCCAACTCATGCTCAGTTTCCTCCGATACCGGCACCAGAGAAGTATGCCGGGGATCCGGCACGATGTAAAGGTTTCCTCCTGCAATGCTCCTTGTTCTTCGCTAGCTATCCAGACATGCCGGAGACACGTAAGATCACGCATTTTCTGGAGCTCTTAACCGGGAAGGCTCTCCTCTGGGCTACGGCTGTATGGAAGCAAGGCGGCGATTCCATGTCTTCTTTGGAACAGTTTACGGAACGTTTCAGGCACATCTTTGATCACTCTCCCGATGGCAGGGAGACAGGAGAGGAGCTTATAACCATGACTCAAGGTTCACGTTGTGTTGCTGAATATGCACTCAAGTTCCAGACCATCGCAGCAAGGAGTGAGTGGAACGAACCAGCTCTAAAGACTGTGTTTTGCCAAGGACTTAACCCGGAATTAGTGATAGAGCTGGCCTGTTGCGATGAGCAACTCACCCTCGACTCTCTCATTGACCTCGCCATCCGACTGGATCAACTTCTGCAGAGCCGCCGTCCAGTGCGTAGCGAGGGAAATGTTGCAGTGCAAAGTGCCACTGCAGAGCCCATGCAGCTAGGGCGTGCATGGGTCAGTGAGGAGGATAAAGAGAGGCGTCTTCGAGAGTTTTGCTGTTTTTTCTGTGGAGAGGAGAAGCATCTCATCTGACAGTGCCCTCTCAAGTCTCATGGTTACATCGGGGATAGCGAGGACGCTAAACCCCACCATCAAAGGGTGAGTTCATCCAGTTACCCCAGATAATGTCTCAGCCTGCATTTGTGCTACCTGTCATAGTTGAATACTCAGGGATGTCTTGTGATCTAGAAGCATCGATTGACTCCGGAGCGGCGGGGGATTTCATCGATCAGGACACTGTTCACCAGTACAACATCCCTATTCGTCCATTACTACAGCCACGAAAGATCCAAGCCATTGATGGAGCCCCAATTGGGAAGGAACAAGCTAACCAGGAGATTGGACGTTTTCTCCGGACATTCTGTGCATCCAACCCTGAGGACTGGTGCAGATTCCTCCCCTGGGCCGAATACACCCAGAATTCTCTACATCACTCAGCCACAGGTCTCACCCCGTTCCAGTGGGTTTTAGGCTACCAGCCTCCTCTGTTCCCATGGAATGCCAACCCCACCGAATCCCCGGCCATTGACCAATAGTTCTAGAGGAGCGAACAAGTTTGGGCAAGTACACACCAGTGTCTTGTGCAAACCTCACGCACCTACAAGCCAAAGGCTTATCGTCATCGCAGTGAGCACCCCCAGTACCAGCCAGGTGACAGAGTCTGGCTTTCCACAAAGGACCACAAACAACCACATGCTTGCAGAAAGCTCACTGCAAGATACATCAAGCAAATCAATGAAGTCACCTACAAATTGGAGTTACCTTGTCACAGCCGCATAGCACCATTGTTCCATGTTTCACGACTCAAACCTGTTATCCCTGGACCACTAGCCACAGATGTGCCCCTCGACTCCCCTCCTGTCCCACTGGAGATCAACGGCTAACCTGCATACCTCATAAAGGACATCCTAAACTTGTGGCGCAGGTAAGCTTGAATACTTAATCAAATGGGAGGGATATGGGCCAGAGGAACGATGCTGGGTTCCCACTCAAGACATCTTGAACCCACAGCTATGTAGAGACTTTCATGCACTACACCCAGAACGTCCAGGACCCCGACCTCGAGGCAGACCCAGAAAGGACTCTGCTCCTGGAGTGTGCCATTCGGGTGGGGGGACTCTGTCATATCACAGCAAACCAGCAACTCCATTTCCCAGGAGGCACCACAAACTACAAACATGGCCTCAGAGGACTACACTTCCCGCACATGCACACGCTCACCTTCTCCGGAGTTCTAAATACACACACCTGCACCCAATCTCTAACCCGTGTGTGTAGAGGAAGGGGCAAAGGACAAGGGGCCTGCTGACAGTGCACTGATAGGAAAGTAAGGGAGCACAGAGGAGCTGCACTTGTAAGATAATAATATGCACACACAGGCAAAATGAACACACACAGAAACTAGTTTAGAGTAAGATTTGTCTATTGACAAGAAGACGTACAAACGAACATTATTTTTTTTTACAGAAAATGGTTTCACATAAAATTTCATAGGGCACATAATTCTCTTGTTAATCTTCCAGGGGATCTGGGTGGCCTGAATACATTTAGATGCAGAAGGGTACGTGGCAGTCTGTGTACCCCTAGATACTTTAAAGCATGTTTGAGTAGATGCATCAGTTCTTTCCTTCTTTATGGGAGGCCCATTCAGGGGATACCCAGAGTTCCTCTTGGAAGGACCAAGACTGATGATGTTTGACCTTATATCTAGCCATAGAAAAACACATGAAACATGAAAACTGTTAAGAGCATGAGTCTGACCCAGGAAAACAAGAAGCAAATGACCCAGAAAAACAAGAGGCAAAATGGAGGTACAAAGGTTAAAAAAACTTAGAATGTTCACTCACCCATGACAGGAGATCAGTCTATCGCTCATCCATGGTGGAGGTGGCTTTGAAGTAGATAATGAGGTGAAAACTCAGGAAAATATAAACCCTTCAGTATAAATGATGCAAATAATGACATGGAAAAACAAACCAAGGAAAAGATAATGGGCAAATTTAGAGCTGTACTAAATGGGTAAACCTAAGGTCTGTTGGAGATAATGGGAAATTACGCAACTGGGATACGTGTGGAGGATTGTGATTGGTTGTGCAAAAAGGGGAAATGTGTGATTGGTTAAAGTTGGATATGGTGCCATGCATGAAATGTATATAAGGACATTGTAACCAACGGAACGTCAGTGCAAGTTTCATGTTCATGATTCTTGTGCTCCTGGTACCAGTTGCTTTGTTTGCTGTGAGTTCGGCTGTTTTATTTATCTTAAGTGCAAGTCAGATCGTTTAATTGATTTTATAGTTTGAAGTTGTGAGCTAGCAGGGTCAGTGTAGGTTGGAGAAGCAAAATATCCTGCACAAACTAAAAATCACACCGTTAGGAATGCGGGACTGAAGGTTCAGAAAAGCTAAGCTTCCCCCAAAACTATCATCATAGCATTGTCAAGATGGCTGCGGCTACTTTAATGCCATTTAGATTTTTCAGAAAGATGTTTAAGTCTCATACCCCCAGTACCAGGACTTTGAAACAGCAAACAAGGAAAGCAATAAAATGCATGACTTACATTGCATCCAACAAGCCAACTCCGTTTGTCATAACAAGTACCGGAGAAACCCGGGTGTAAGCTCATCCGCTATCACTTGACTGCTGATGAATTTGTAAGTTGAGTCAATCTGGTCCAAGCTCCTTTATACTTTTTTCTTCATTTGAACACCTTGTGAGAGGGTTTTAAGTAAAGATAAAACCGAATTTTCTTTCATCTGGAAGAAATGTTGAACCTACTTCTACATTATTAACTGGGAAAGAGAGTCGTTGTCATTTCACAGCAAACCAGTGACTCCATTTCCCAGAATGCACCGCAAACTACAAACATGTCTGACCATGACTACAACTCCCAAACAAACAGACAGACACATTCAGCTTCTCTGGAAAACTAATCAGACACACCTGTTCCAAATCAGACTCACGGCACACTTTAAAAGAGACTGCTGATGCAATACACATTT
>JANDJT010000041.1:1944806-1954961 GCA_024331685.1 Stegophilus panzeri | reverse complement strand
AGAGAAAGAGGGGGGTGAGCCTTCAGAACACTCATAAAAAAGATGGATAGTGACAGTTTGCAGATGAGGGGGAGGGGAGTGGGCAGGGCAGGGGGAGCGGGCGTGGCATGGAAAGGCAGGAGAGAAAGAGGGGGGTGAGCCTTCAGAACACTCATAAAAAAGATGGATAGTGACAAAGTTTGCAGATGAGGGAGAGGACTTGTCTCCTCCTGAATCCCCAGGGCTAAATGGAGACACAATAGATAGCAGTGCAGGTCCTCTGCCCTATCTGTTTAAACCATTAGCCCCTGGTGTGACTATGGAGGGAAACATAAAATAAAAACGGAGGCAGCTACTGCTCGTAGACAGTGTCTGAATGGTAGTTGGCTAACAGGCTCGAGCTTTTCACAAATGAAAAGGCGAAGGTTCTTCCCTTCAACACAGACTCTCATTGCATAGTTTTGCATGCGACGGCCTGCGGAGCTTTAAGCGGTTTAATTAGCTCAAAAGGCAAGTAAAACTGTCAGTTAAAAATTAGACACATACCTCATTTGAAGGGATGGAAAAGTCCTTGGGACTGAGTACCACATCACTGTGTAGACACGAACTGCTTTCATGAGCAAGTCCAAAGTGCACCTTTCTCCAATTCTCATAACTCTCCTGAGAAAACACACTCGAACTCTTACACCACTGAAACAAACACCTACGACCCATTTGAATGCCTCTCTCATCTACTACAGCTGTAGGAACGCACCACGTGCTGTCATGAATAATTAAGAGACAGCATCTTCTCATAGGATAAGAACACGCAGGCTCATGAATTATTATGAGACACCGACATGTCATCAAAGTACTATAGTGCATTGCCAGGTCACTGCCTGTGACGTGTGACAGGACGAGATTTTAAACCCAGAAGACGAAAATAGCGGAAAGAAGCTCAAAATGAACCAGTTTTCTCCTACAATTAAAATTAACGGATGCTAAGATTGTCTTTTATGATGTGCGATACGAACACCTCAGAAAATGTAGTTTAGTGTTTCATGACTCTTTAAAGCTGCAGTACTTGTATTTGCTTCCATCTCTGCTTCCATTACATGATGGTCGTTGAGTACTCTCCAATCACATGAGGTAAATAAAACATAAAAACAATATTGATTCGCTAATAGCAAAAGTACGAGTGTCTGGGGCGCAATGAGTTGCGCCCTGAGGACAATCTAAAACAAGCCAGTTAGAGAGCAGCCTCAAGTCACAGAGGGACTGAATCTGAACAGTCGAATCTGTGGGATTGACAGTGATAACTATGAACTCTGTGTGGCTAACAACAAGTATTGGATCTTTCAGTCTGGCAGTGTTAACTGTTAACACCATGTGCTATGTGTTTGTGTTTGTGCTATAACCTTTGATGATATGCGAATTAAGTTAGTTCCATCTTCGGCAGTGATCAGTTTTTAATAACCAATAAAAGAAAGTATTCAGCAGGCTACAAAGATGGCCAAAGAAGGAAGGTTCAGTGATAACATTTTCGTTGATACCGGCCTCAGAATTAAATTCCTGGACCCACGCTGCTGTTACCCTCTCAGTACCAAGCTCGCGTGAAAGCTTCTTAGTTTAATGCTGTGTTGTATGGAAATCAGATTAAAATAAAACACAAGGAGACAAAGCATGAGAAAAATTATTTATTTTATTGAGGGCAAACTGGACTGGTGGGAGAGTAATCGAAGGGCGAAAAGGGCTGATAATATGGTGTGTGACCAGGAGAAGAACCAGAACGTGCCGAAGTGTAAGGAGGAGTGTAGCCGGGGCTACTAGGGGAGAAGGAGAGAGAGAGATCAGAGTCAGGATCAGAATAGGTCATGTTGTCATCAGCATGGTGGTCAGACGAGTTGTCAGGTGAGATGACAAGGCAGGGATCAGTTTGAGTGGAAGCATCCGTATACACCTTAGCTGGACTGATCCTGTACCTCAGAGGTGGTGGAAACCCAGAAAGGTCAGAGGAAGTATGAAGGACCTCAACCAAGAGGGCCAAATCCGCAGAAAGGTGCGCAAGCTGATAGCGAGTATTCAGATCAAAGGCGGGGGGGGGAGCTGGTGTTCAGCTGTAGAAAGACAGAAAAGAACAGGTCTGATGCATGAGTCAGTAAGCTAGAGAAGTGCAAACACACACACAGAAACATGGGAATGAGAATGGAGCTAGGGACTGCATTATCTGAGAACAATACCAAGATCTGCACACACACAGAATGTAGAGTCAGGAGTAAAATGGCTGAACAAATATACATTAGGTACACAGAATGTAGAGTCAGGAGTAAAATGGCTGAACAAATATACATTAGGTACACAGAATGTGTAAGTAGTCAGGAGCGAAATGGCAGGACAAACATACAGTAGGTAGAATGAGACTGAAATAAACTTACCCTTGATTGGAAAAAAACAAAGAATAGCACGGTTAAGATCCTCGCTCAGTGAAAGCCAGCTCAATAATGAAATGAAAAGCAGAAGTCAGTTTTAAAAAAATAAACACAGAGATAGGGAAAACATAAGGGGAGTGGAGACCACCCAAAATGCAAACGCAAGGGTTGTCAGAATTCACAGAAACCAGGAGAAAATGCGATAAAGAAAACGTACTTCTGTTGACATATTGGGATTGGAGATAACCCATAACGCAGAGGTATTGGTGTTGGGAACACAACCAAAGGCGGGAATTAAGAAGAGAATGGTATAAATAGGGGAGCCTCATTGCTGGGATTTTTTAGATCACTTTTGGGACGTCTCAACTGTATGGATCTCGTGTGCTGGAACAATAAACTTGGACCTTTTGCCTTTCCTCACTCACTGATTCTTTGTGTTTTTCTTCTTCACTGGGCGGTTGAATGTAAGTACCCAATACTATGATAAGTTCTAATTGTGTTAGGATAGTGGATTAAAATTGGCTCCACAGCTGCCATAGGCAGAATATATATACAGAAAAAGAGGACGGGTGGGGTCTGACAGTTAGAACATTGCTTGACCTAACTAGGAACAGAAAGGTTATCATGTCAGAATAAGTACGGGGACAGAAACTTCTGTGTAATCAGATAAGAAGATGTAGTGCTTGGGGATGGCAGAGGTGATAAAAGCACTCATACATAAGGTGCCTGTAGGAGAGGAAAACGACCATATACAGTGGGGGAAATAAGTATTGAATGTGATAATACTTGTGGATAATGGCCCCAATGGTGCTTACTGGAAGATTCAGAAATTTTGAAATACGTCTGTATCTGATTCCATCAATATGTTTTGCAACAATAAGATTGTGACGGTCTTGGGAGAGCTCTTTGCTTTTACCCATCATGAGATGTTTCTTGTGTGACACCTTGATAACGAAAAGCCTTTTTATAGACCATCAATTTACTAACCCAGCTGATATTACTTACGGATTTCAGCTGGCTCCTTGCCTTACCTTGCCTTGGAGAACTGCTTTTTCTTAGCGTGTTCAATACTTTTTTCACGTGTCATTCCACTTTATTACACATAACTTTATTTAACAACTTTAATGTTGTGAATTCTTTATATTTCTGGATTTCTTGAGTTAATACTGATGTCTGGCGAAAATTTCATGTGAATAGCCTCATTGGAAATATATTTATTGAAAAAAATATTGACGTGTCCAATACTAATTTCCCCCACTGTATGTACATCCCTTCTCCTGCACAGGCTATCATGGGGAAGAAAGAGAGAGAGAGAGAAGAGAACATGTCTAAGTTATATGGAACTTATCATTCAGGAAAAGGTAAACATTTCTTTCATCAGGCATCAGTTAATACTGACAATATGGGCCATGAGGTTTGTCATTTGAAGTGTTACTTTTATTACTGGTAATAAAAGGTAATGGTTAATGGTATATTCATTAATGGCAGGCATAAAAAAAACTGGCATTCATTTAATTTAGTTCATGGGTATACTCTCTTTCTTTAAAAAAAAATGGATAAATAAAATGCCAAATATAGTAAGTAAATTGCTTGAATTATTTGCTTGGTATATAAGTAATAAAAGTATTTATTATTATGTATTTTGTGAATATGTTCTATTTGCTCAATATATTTATTTCTTTTTCTTTCAGATTAGTCATCATCAAAGGAGCAGAAAAGAATAAGATCATCTGTTAAAATGCAAACGAGCACATGGACTCCACCTGTCAGACAGAACAGTCTGCCTAGTCCACACGATACTCTCTCTAGCATGCAGTTTGGCCCAACACTGCAGATGGGATATTACGGGTTGCAGCAAAAAAGCTTTGATCAGCAATCTCTCAGATTAAGCAATCCTCATGCTTTCACCCAGCCTGTATCAAGTCCAGCTAATTTGCAATCAAATCAGACTCCACAGATGTGGAGCAGTGGATCCCAGAGTCAGTTCCCTTACATATCTCCAGCTTCTGGCAGACATCCTGCCCCAAATATTGTACACCATGCATCTTTGCAATCTAAACAAGTAGGAACCCTTACTGTAAACTTCAACCACGATCCTCAGGTCATAAATGCCACTATTCAGAGGAATTATAAGGATCCACACTCCATGCAAAATATCAGTTGTACTGGTACTGCTCCTCACTTCTCCTTTCTGTCTGTTCCTAGCAATGCAAATGGTGTATTTGATAATAGTTATTATAGGAATGGTTCAATTCCACCTTGGCAACACCCTTTATATAGACAACACCATGCAGTAGAGACTACACGCAAACCTGCAGCTCAGTCACAGCAGGCAGCTTTAACTGCTTGGATTAGTCATGCAGCACAAACAATTAACATGAATCAAGGACAAATGATTGTAGTAGGTCAACACAGTGAGACACCTAGCTCTGTTGCACACTTTCCTGCTGCATCTCATATACCAGTGGATTCATTGCTGCCTTCACAGATTAGAACTTCCAGCAGACACATGAGTCAGAACCAGGTTCAAAATGCATTATGCCGACCTTCGTCACGTGGAAAATATGTTGGTTATATCGAGTTACATCATAGTTCTAGCCAAAATCCACCCCCGCCATATAGAGCCAGTTTGAATTCTGCCAATCAGAACCAGTCTAACCGAAGGCTAAACCAAGTTCCCCCCAGTTTAACTCAAGAC
The DNA here is from genome assembly GCA_024331685.1 of Stegophilus panzeri. NCBI lineage: Eukaryota > Metazoa > Chordata > Actinopteri > Siluriformes > Trichomycteridae > Stegophilus > Stegophilus panzeri. The sequence goes on along the minus strand of JANDJT010000041.1, from coordinate 1,949,876 downwards.
AAAATCCAGTCCCAGACTACACCTATTTCTGGCCATCACAGACAGACAAACTTTGCAACATTTTCTGCTATTCAGCGCAGTACACAGCCACAAGTCCTACAATCAAACAACACAGTAAGTGGGCTGACTTCAAACTCCCAGGAGATAACCTCTTTTAGCACTTCAACCAGTCAAACGTCATCTCCCACTACAGGTTCAAGATCTACTAACTACTCTCATAGTCTTCTATACCATCTGTTACAACAAGAGGACAACAACAAGTTAACTGGTCTGACTTCATTCAGTAACTGTTTTGGGTCGCAGTTTGCTAAGAGCAAAAGTGGATCCCAGCAGTTTACACATGACAATACAGCTGGTTACATTATCACTGGGGAAAACTACACTCAAGGCAGGGCAAGGCAAGGCAAGGAGTTCCAGGAACCTGGTAAAGAAACAGGTATTTCAAGGTGGAATGAAATTGGAACTGGTAGTCATCTGGCAGAACCACAAAAGTTAAGTCAGAATGAGACGGCTAATTGGAAAAAGAGAAATGAAGAGGTGCAGTCCTCTATAGATCCAGTTGATTCCATAAAGCTGGTAATATCACAGCCCAGAATGGTTCGACAAGTCAACAAGGCAGTAGCTGTGGTTCCACCTATTTCTCATCAGGCTTCCAGTCATGTACAGCAGAATGTTACCACAAGCACTCATGACAGCCTCCCCTTGAACACCAATACTGTCAAGAATCTTTTTAAGGAGTGTGAAAACATGGAGAAGGAGACAAATGTGACAAATGTGACCTTTAAACTCACTGAGGATCTGCCTCATGTACCTTGTTCACCAAGTTCTTTATCAAGACTGGGATCAGCAATCGACACCTCAGTTGACATCTCTGAAATGCCTACATCTGAAAACGATCCAACATCTGGCTCGCAAAGCTGTGATATATCTCAGTGTAAAAATGGCTCTGTAGCTACAACCCAAATCTCAAACAAATGTCAAGATGCTGTCCAAGTTGTTGACTCGACATCGGAAAGTTCAGTAGAACAAAATGATGTAGAAGACCCATTTGATTTGTCCACAGTTCCTGTGGTTAATTATACTTTGAAGGAATTGAAGGATTTAGTGAACTCTTTAGACGTCATTCCAGCATTGAGAGCCAAATCGCCAACAGATGTTTTGAAGTGCATTCTAGATCTCTATTATGATGGGAAGAAGCGAAACCTGGACAAATTAGTAGCATTAAAAGGGCTTTTCAAAACCTCATCTGAATTGTGCATAAAAGAAATGCATGCTGTGGTTCTTCAGTACCTGTTACCTAAACACTTAAAAATGCTGGAAAATTGTTCCCAAATCCTGATAAATGAAACCACCTTACCATCTGAGGACTTTAGATCCTCCTGGTTGAATGTGGATGGACATCCAGCTGATGTGGAAAAAGTTCTTGCAGAACCCATTTCAGAATATAACCTCACATGGTGCAAGAAAGTTTCACAGTCAGTATCTGAAAGTGTTGTGAATATTGTAGACAGTCTAGCCCAGATCAATACAGATAACCCTGAAGATCTGGGTGTGCATGCTCATAAAAACATACCCAAGACCACAACAGATAACATTCCTGAATACATCGGTCACTCAGATCCTGAACATTCTGCAGCGATATTTGCAACAAATGATTGCAAGGTAGACATGATGATCCTTGAGAAAGGTCTTATAAGTAGAACCCCCAATAAACTCTCTTGGATGCAACTACATGATGAAGTAGATATGGTAAAAGAGAACAAGCAAGTATTCACTGAGCCATCACTTACAAGCAGTTCTGATAAATGTGTAACAAATAATAGTGAAGCATTTGAGGAGACAGATGCTTCTGATGATTCAGATTCCACCAATGACTTGCCTGAAATCATACTTCTCTCATCTGAGGATGCCAGAAAAATCTTCAGTGAGTGTTCTGAATGCAATCAGAAGAGAGAGTCTCATCGGACATGCCAGGAGGAAAGGAAGGATTTGGTCACACTTTGTGTCAAAAACCACTCAGACTCGAGTAAAATGAAGCCACTCAATGATTTCAAATTCACTTGTCCTCATGTGACTGGCTTAGTCTGTGGCAGTGACTTCTTCTGCCCCAGTTGCTGGAATGAGACACCATTACTTGATATTGACCAAGATGAGACTCTGCTTACCCTGAAGGAGGGGGAACTTAATACAGACTACCAGAGACAAAGGCATAGCCCACAGTCTGGAAAACCAATTGAATACCCAAGTGCACACGTATACCTAGAGAGTAACAGCAAAATCAAGTCTGTCATATCCACCGAAAAGTCTGATGGATTTGATGTGACGAGAGATCCTAATCCTGTTTCTCAGACAAAATGTTCTAGTCCACCACCTGCTCAAGAACCAAAACCTGGAATAGCAGGCACCAAGAACAGCAGTATCACCAACCCAGTTGCAGAGGATCTCAAAAATATTATATCTTCAGCTAGGACAAAGCCAGAACACATGAAAAATGAAGATGCCGACTCTCCATCAGGGACCAAAATATTAACAGGAATGGTTTCTCCATCAAGGAATTTGTCTTGGAAAAATGTAAAATCCCCAAAGACTGATGCAGTTCCTGATGCAGATGACATTCTATTCAGCCCTGATATTGTAATTAAAAATTCTAGCACCCATAAAAAACATCCAAGTGGACACAGGTCTACATCTAGGGATGATGGCCAGTGCAGGGATGAAAGCAAAGAAAGTGGTAACTTTCCTATCAGGAAGAAGCTTTCCCCCAAAACTAAACTAGGTACTCCTTCTCAACTGCCAAATTTCAGTGGGACATCCAAATGCAAGAAGGAAGTACCCCATAAGCAAAAGAGACCAATCATCAAGGAAAAAGGACATGATGGACAAAGCATAGAAACAAAGAAAGTGAGATTAGAATTGTATGGATCCAACAGAAGCAACTCAACCTGCCACGATGAAGGAGAGTCACCCTCAATTCCTGTTTACCTCTCAATTTCTCCCAGTCTGAAGACTGGAAAGAGCTACACAGATGAGCCTTCAGCTAAACAAAAGGTCTATAGCCAGTGGAGTACCACATTCATACATCCACAAAAGAACTCCACTTCATATAAGAAAAGCCAAAAGCACATGGAGGATCTGCTAAAGTCAAAAACACAGGTACTGAAAATAGCTCTGGAAGAGAGAATCATGGCTACTTGATGTAAGCAATCAATTAAATGGTCCTAAAGCACAAAGAAGCTGAAGAAGATGATGGCTGTGATGCCACTGAAGAGAGCAAAAAGTTGAAGCACACCACTGCTGATGATAATTTGAGTGGAAGAATAAACTGAATGTTAAGTGGATTCATTGGACTTCATTTATCAATCTTATAGTAAAGTTGTTTGTAAATGTTTCTGTAAACTAAACTGAACAAAAAAATTCTGCTGGATTTCCTTTGTACTTGTGTGTGTGTTTGGTGATGAATGCCAATCACCTGTAAATTATTGAAAATTATTTTGACTCACTGCTATCCCAATAAAAAATATTTAATAATATATAATAGTCCGTTGTTTATAGGCCACCATTTTGAAATTTTGCCATAATTGATTGAGTCGTTTTAATTGTCTTAATTTATTGGTTTGAGTTGGCTCGCTTTCTTTATTATTTATATTTTTTATTTCATGCCAATAATATGAAGCAACTGGTTTTCACAAAACGTTCTTGATATTACTCTTAGTCCCTGATCTAGTGAACTAGCTTGAGGATGTGTTTTTGATAGAGACTCCAAGCGCTTCTATAAGTCGCTTTGGATAAGAGCATCTGCTAAATGCTATTAAATGTAATAAAAGCAGTTTAAGCTTCACAATGTATTCCAGATATAAACGTGCAGTAATTCATGAAAGTCAATCAAGGTGAGGCTTACATTAGTTAGTCTTCTTATGTGTAAATTTACCCACACTCAGAAGCACTAGTAGGATACGGACGTTTTTCCAAATGTACAGGATTTTCATGAACACCATTTCTTATGGAAGCATTTGCACTAAGGATTTACACATAAATCTGTGTGTATCCAGCTTGATAAATCAGGCCCACTGTTTGTATACCAGGCAATAATCTTGCTACTACAACTCAAAGCTAAATCGAATGAACCAATTTAAACACATCTTGTGTTTGTTTTAAACTCTAGTGTTGGATCAATTCTAAACGGAGTCGGTGAGAAGGATGGAACATGTTTTTGTGGTTGTTCTGGGTTTAGAACCTCTTGAATGATAATCAAATATAACTAAGCAACAGTTTGTGGTAGCAGATTGCTGACAGGAAACCACAGCCTTGCAGGAAGTGTATATGTGCAAAAGGGACAAAAATGCAGAACAGAAATTTGTTGGTAACATGAAATGATATATAAACCAGAAGGAGGGGAGGCATTTGGTAATTTGTTAGGCTGAGAATACATTGATGCTGAATGCTAGAAAAAAAAAGCAGGCCTTTAACTAACTGAAAAGAGACAAAAAATACTAAATATAATTTAGTATTACATTTAGTATTTTTAATAAATAAATAACCAAACGCTAGACACAGTGGTGATGGCAATGCTGTAGATAACTTGAGGCAAACTGTAGAAGCATGCCTCTACGGTACCTCCCTCGGTTGATTTGTATTTTTTCATTTTTATATAGGCTACAGTGGTGCTTGAAACTTTGGGAACCCTTTAGAATTTTCTATGTTTCTGCATAAATATGACCTAAAACAGCAGAAAGTCCTAATGTAGGTAAAGAGAACCCAATTAAACAAATGAGATTATACTTGGTCATTTAAGATAATACTTTATTAATGTCCAGACGGAGAAATTTGGGTGTTACAGCAGCAGCAAGACAGGTGAAGAAAATAGAGATAGTCAGGAGAAAAATACAGGGATATCTAAAGAATACAGTGGATACATATATAAATATATATAAACATAAGAGCAAACTATATAATGTATATATGAACAATCTAAATAACAACAACAATGTACAGTCACAATATACAGTATCTCACAAAAGTGAGTACACCCCTCACATTTTTGTAAATATTTGATTATATCTTTTCATGTGA
>JANDJT010000041.1:1929276-1943840 GCA_024331685.1 Stegophilus panzeri | reverse complement strand
CACAAAGGAACATCTGAAGCATTCCGTCTTGCACCTGGGGGGATGAGCCTGTGGCTGAAGGTGCTCTCCATCTGCCACAGCTTAACATACAGGGTATGAGAGGGGTTTCACCAGAGTGGACCTGATTTTCTCTCATTCTCTTCTCCACCACTGTCTCCAGAGTGTCCAGTTTTTGACCAACACCAGAACTGGCCTTCTTCACCAGTTTCTTGAGTCTGTCAGCCTCCCCAGCCTTAATTCCACCTCCCCAGCATGTCGCAGCAAAGAACAGGGTGCTGGCTACCACAGAACATCTGCAGTAGCTTGCTGCTCACATCAAAGGACCTGAGCCTCCTTAGAAAAAACAGTCTGCTCTGTCCCTTCCGATAGAGAGTGTCACTGTTTTTAGACCAGTCCAGTTTGTTGTTAATGTGCACTCCCAGGAACTTGTACGAGTCCACCATCTCTATTTTCTCCCCCAAATAGGTGTTGGGGGCTTTCTGTTCCAGTGGAAGTCCACTACCAGCTCTTTCGTCTTGCTGATGTTGAGCTGAAGGTAGTTATCCTCATCTGACGAAGCTCCACCACACCTCTGTACTCCTCCTCCTTATCATCAATGATGGAGCCCATGATGGAGGAGTCATCAGAGAATTTCTGGAGGTGGCATGTCCCAGAGTTGAAGCTAAAGTCAGAGGTGTAGATTGTGAAGAGAAAAGGTGAAAATACAGTTCCTTGAGGTGCACCAGTGTTGCACATCACCACATCTGATAGACTGCAGTTGGACATACTGTGGTCTGCTGGTGAGATAGTCAGTGATCCAGGCCACCAGTCATGGTCAACCTGAATGGCGGAGAGCTTTGCTGCAAGCTAGGGGGATCGGATGGTGTTAAATGCACTGGAAAAGTTGAAAAACATGACTCTCACTGTGCTTCCTAGCCTCTCCAGCTTCATGTGCTGCAGGACCAGTCTCTCAAAGGTCTTCATGACATGTGAGGTCAGCACCACAGGTCTGTAGTCATCTAAGGTACTGGGACAACCCTTCTGGGGCACTGGAACAATGCAGGAGGTCTTCTACAGTTGGGGCACCTTTTTCAGTCTTAGAGAAAGATGTGTGGCATCTTTCCCTGTGTGGCACATGCTTTGAGCAGCCTGGGTTTAATGTTGTCTGGGCCCATAGATTTGTTGTTTCAGAGCTTGGATAGCTTCCATCTCACCTGGCTAGATGTTATGAATGAGGTGGTGGAGAGAGAGGAGGAGAGGTTAATTGAGGTGCCTGTGGCTGCAATGTTTCCTGTATTGTCCTCAGTATCAGGAGTGTAAAATTGTCTTTTTGAGCTCTGAGGGGTGGGGGCTGTTGAAAAACCTGGTTTAGCTCATTTGCACATTCGAGGCTCCCCTCCACGGCCGGACTAGATTTTTTAAGCCCAGTTCATCCCCTCCCATACCTCTTTGGCACTATTTCTTTTCAGTTTGCTCTCTAGCCTCTCCTGGTAGCTGTTGTTGGCTTTCCTCAACTCCTTCCTCAGCTCCTTTTGGACCAACCTGAACTCCTCATTGTCTCCTGCCATGATTGCTCTCCTTTTTTCTGTTTAGGAGGGCTTTAATGTCTTTGTTGATCCATGACTGGTTATTTGAAAAACAGCGGACATTCTTTGTGGGTACAACGCTTTCCTCACAGAAACATATGTAATCCGTAATACAATGGGAGAGTCCCTCAATGTCCTCCGGGTGGTCCTCTAGGAACAGGTCCCAGTCTGTGGTCTGGAAACAGTCCTGCAGGGCCTTTTCGGCCTCACTGGACCACACCTTTACAGACTTGGTGGTGATGGGCTGCTGTCTGACTACGGGCTTGTACACAGGTACAAGGTAGATCAGGTTGTGGTCTGATCTGCCCAGACAGGGGAGGGCAGTGGAGTTGTATGCCCCCTTCACATTGGCATACAGCAGGTCCAAGATTTTATTCTCCCGTGTTTTGCATTTTACATACTGTGTAATATGTGTTAGCGTTTTAGAGAGGAAGACATGGTTGAAGTTCCTGTTGATTATCATGAGTGCACTGGGGTGTTGTGTCTAAAGTTTCACAGTGGTGGGGTGGATGATCTCACAAGTGCATGCCGCCACTGCAGATGGTGGAATGTACACAGTCACAACAATGGCATGAGAGAATTTCCTGGGCAAAGAGTATGGTCTCAGCCCAACAGCCAGTAGCTCTAGATCTGGAGTACAGATGCTCTCTTTCACCGTTTTCACCAGATGCTCTCTTTCACCATTTTGAGTTAACAAAAATGGCTATACCTCCTCCCTTCTTCTTACCGCTCTGTTTTTCTGCTTGCACTAGTGTACAGCCAACTATCTCAACCAAAGAGTCAGGAATGTTCCATGTTAGCCATTTTTCCGTGAAACACAAAAAATTGGCCTCCCCGTATTCACGCTGGCTGTTCATCAGTGCTGCAATCACATCCAACTTGTTGGCCAGCAATCTTACATTCCCCATAACAAATGATGGAAGGCAAGGTTTGAGTCTCCTGTTTCTCTCCCGCTTCTCCCTAACCTTCGCACCTGCTCTCGTCCCTTGCCTGTGCCTCCATAGCGCCGCTGGTATGTCCACCGGCAAAACCGATGCTCTAGTCTGGTACATCAGGAACTGCTCCCTTGAATAGATGATCACTGGACAAATAATCTTGGTGGGTCCAAAAAGATACGGCAAAAATACAATTAAAATGAAAAAAATTCGGGCACACATATAGACAAAAAAAGTGAAATAAAAGTCTAGTGTAAAACCAGAATGATAGAAAGTCAAAAACAGGTGAAAAAAGTTAAGAAGAGTTAAAAGCTGCAGGAGTTGCTGTGACTGGCTGCCGTTTGCATTGGCACCTGAGTGATATGTACTATGTAGTATGTACTACTTATTTATGGAGGAAAATGAACCAATATTACATATCTGTGAGTGGCAAAAGTATGTGAAACTTTGTGCAGCAATAACTGCAACTAAACATTTCTGGTAACTGTAGATCAGTCCTGCACATCGGCTTGGAGGAATTTTATCCCGTTCCTCAGTACAGAACAGCTTCAACTCTGGGATGTTGGTGGGTTTCCTCACATGAACTGCTTGCTTCAGGTTTTTCCACAACATTTCTACTGGATTAAGGTCAGCACTTTGACTCGGCCATTCCAAAACATTAACTTTATTCTTCTTTAACCGTTCTTGGTAGAACGACTTGTGTGTTTATCCTCGTTGTCTTGTTGCATGACCCACTTTCTCTTGAGATTCAGTTCATGGACAGATGTCCTGACATTTTCCTTTAGGGGTAGTGGTGGCTCTGGGTTACTTATCAAGCCCCAGCACCACCAAGCTGCCACTGTTGGGCCCTTGAGCAAGGACCTTAACCCTCCCTGCTTCAGGGGCACCGCATCATGGCTGACCCTGTGCTCTGACCCCAACCTCCTAACAAGCTGGGATATGCAAAGAAAAGAATTTCATTGAACTGTAATGTATATGTGACAAATAAAGGCTTCTTCTTCTTCTTCTTCTTCTTCTTCTTCTTTAGAATTCACTGGTATAATTCAGAATTCATTGTTCCATCGATGATGGCCAGTCATCCTGGCCCAGATCAGGATATTACCACCACCATGTTTCACAAATGGGGTAAATTTCTTATTCTGGAATGCAGTGTTTTCCTTTCTACAAAAATAACACTTTTCATTTAAACCAAAAAGTTCTATATTGGTCTCATCCATCCACAAAACATTTTTCCAATAGCCTTCTGGCTGTCCACATGATCTTTAGCAAACTGCAGATGGGCAGCAATGTTCTTTTTGGAGAGCAGTGTCTTTCTCCTTGCAACCCTGCCATGCACACCACTGTTGTTCTGTGTTCTCCTGATGGTGGACTCATGAACATTAACATTAGTCGATGTGAGAGAGGCCTTTAGTTGCTTAGACGTTACCCTGGGTTCCTTTGTAACCTCACAGACTATTACACGTCTTGCTGCTCTTGGAGTGATCTTTGTTGGTCTCCACTCCTGGGGAGGGGAACAATGGTCTTGAATTTCTTCCATTTGTACACAATCTGTCTCAATGTGGATTTGTGGAGTCCAAACTCTTTAGAGATGGTTTTGTAACCTTTTCCAGCCTGATGAGCTTCAACAACTCTTTTTCTGAGGTCCTCAGAAATCTCCTTTGCCATGATATACTTCCACAAATGTGTTGTGAAGATCAGACTCTGATAGATCCCTGTTCTTTAAAATAAAACAGAGTGCTCACTCACACCTGATCGTCATCCCACTGATTGAAAACACCTGACTCTAATTTCACCTTCAAATTAACTGCTAATCTTAGAGGTTCACATACTTTTGCCGCTCACAGATATATAATATTGGATAATTTTCCTCAATAAATAAATGACCAAGTATAATATTTTTGCTTCATTTGTTTAATTGGGTTCTCTTTATCTACTGTTAGAGCTTGTGTGAAAAATTCTAAAAGGTTCACACACTTTCAAGCACTACTGTATATGCAGAGATATATATTTCGAATCTGTTGTATGTGTGGATTAAGTGATGAATTACATTAATTAGCATTAATTTATTATGTTATTAATTTACATATATTAATTATTGGGCAGTTAATTAAGTACCAGTTAAAATGAAATCTTTACATTAAAAACACAATGAAGTTAAATAGATCATCAAGATGGTTTCATGTGGTTTAAACTCTGCTACTTTTCAGAGTGGAAACTTGTTCTAATAACGTTTCTATTAGTGTGTATTTCTGTTTTTATTGAGGGTTTCATAGTGAGCAGGTGTTGCTCTCCTGAGCACTAGCACTTTAATCTAGCACTGCAGTCAATTAAAGTGCAGTCGAGGGAGTTCATAGTTAATGAAGAAGATAATAATAATGTGCATATTTTCTAACGTAGAAATGAGCCTGAATGTGAAAAGCATAGCATCTAGCTGTGTTCTTTTAAGTTTTTTAATAAAGATATTCATTCTTTCACTAAGTTCTGTACTATATTGTGTCTCATTCCTGCACTGTAAAAAAAATTCTGTAAAATCTGTAAATTGAATTAAATTGGTTTTACAGTTCGATACTGTAGCTCATGTGGAATTCTGGGAAGATATTTACAGAATAAATAACCTTACTAAATAACTACTGATTTTACTGTGATAATGTAGTGAAACATACACTTTCATTAACTTTACTATAAAACTAGGCACTACAAATATTTACCCGAAGCAGAACAGGAACTTTGTCTGGCTAATTTCTTTATTTTTCATTTCTTCTATTATTTTTTCATCCTAAATTTACATTAAAACTACATAGCTTCAATATTTTAGTGAAGCAGGGTAACTGCAACAAATTCAAACCTGAGGTGAGGCTTGGCTAGATAGTTGATGTTTGCTAGTTAGAATGATGTTTTAAATTGATAACCCACTTTCATCTTGATTTTTTTTTACTAATACATTTTTCCTAGTACAAATTTTTCTCTGACCTACTAATTCTGTCACCGCTGTTCATTTCGTTAGCTTATCGTTAGCTTATCGTTGTGTAAGTGTAGTCTTTTATTGTAGAAGTTTCATATTGTGTAATGTTTATTAGGACTTATTAGAACTTATTAGAACTTATTAGTTTCCGATCTGAAAAGCAGCAGGGTTTAAACCACATGAAACCATCTGGATTATGTATTTTCCTTCATTGTGTTTGGCCTCAAGGTCAGAATTACAAGCAGGAAACATTCCCATGTTCAGTCCAGTGTGTGCAACAATCAGAGAAGAAAAATTTATTAAAAAATAGAAACATCTACACCTTAGAGAGTTTTTCCATGATTACTGTATATTCTGTTTTGACTTAAATATACATCATTCACAGTACATGGTGAGATCTGGAATTAAATAAAGGCTCATATATCAAAATGTGTATACAAATATTTTAAACAAAGGGTGTATGTTTTCTACATAACACACTCATTACATTTACAAAATTACCTTTTGACTTTTTTTGGAAAATTCAGTGACAAATTCACTCCATTCACTTGTTCATCTGGTTTTTTTATGAGCCAGAATTACAACTTTCTTCTTCCTCTCATGATGCACTGAATGCCAGAGAGGAGAACGAGCTTTCACATGATTTCATGGGAAAATGTCATAATATTCAAGATTTTTAGAAACTCGTTTCCATGGTTCCCTACAGAATTACATAGGATTTCTGAAAAATATATCCCACTGACCTTACGTATACTGTATACGCGCATGTGTGTGTGTTCTACAGTAAGTCCTAACTGCCACAGAAGACGGAAGTGAAAATCTCACTTAATTAACAAACCTTTTATGATCATATACAGCGGTAATGCATGTTTATAATATTTACACATTTCTGCAAGTTATATTTACTAAAAAATGAACACCCACAGGCAGGGAGAATCCCAAAGGGCATAGACAGGGGCAGGGTGGCCATTTTAAAAGTGAGAAGGGGAATCCCCCACCCCAAATCCACACACTAATTCGCACGAGGATCAAATACATCAATGTACCATGTTTAAGAATCCAACACGCTTTAAAGAAACATGGAGAACCTTTCCTTCCCCTGAATGTATGAATTTAGCTCATACCGACTAGCTTGGCCTGTAAAAATACACAAGAACATCATCACTTATTAAGCGTAGCTATGTTTGTGTGATATAAGAATACGAGTCTGTAAACGCACATCGAATTAAATTTGTTTATACATTTTTCATTTATTACTACTCATCTTGAACATATTTCACCTCTTGTAAAGTTTTACACTTTGACAAGGTGCTAGCATGGAGAGTTCTGCTTAGTAGTTTGTTTGTAAGAAATATGTAAATATATTTAGCTTTTTCCTGAGTTACATGGCTGGTATTTACTGACAGAAAAGTAATGAGAATATATAAGTACATTTGTAAGTTTAATATGATCATTTATTTACTCTAGCTAATAAAGGAGCTGCCTTACAGTATGGTGTTAAGCTAGTAGCAATCAGCGTATTGATGTGTGATATGCACCAAACATATCACGTGGTGGAAAGTCTCCTCAGACAAGGGTAAAAAAAAAAAAAGAACCTCTCAAAGTCAAGGGATCTCAGATGCCAAAAAATCAGACTTTATTGATAAAGCAAGAGAAAAGCAGAGAAGCTCTGCAGATCTTCTGACAAACAAGGTCATGGTTCAGGTTTTCATACACTCCCAAAACAATGATCTCATTAGGTGGGGTTTTTCCATTTTTCTTTTAATCACGCCCCTGACGTCTGGCCACAGTTATTTCACTATCCCTTTACGAGCTCAGTCAGTTTTTTAAAAAAAAATATGTTTTTATACTGATTACCATTATATTTTAATTCGTGAACTTTTAACAATACACTTTAAGAAATCACAAACATCAAACTCTTAAAAAGACACAGAACACAGACTCAATGTTCCTTGATAGGAACAGAGGGTGAGTCCTCGCTGAGAACTGACAGAGCGAGCTTGGAAGAAAAAGATAGTTTATAAGTGAGGAATGTGTGTTCAGTGATTTTCCACACGTCAGAGTCACACCAGCTTGTCTCAGTGTCTTTGATTATATTACTCAATTATACGTGATTGGATCATACGTTGATTAAAATATACTATAATCCCAAGGTAGTCGCACTTTTATACCTGAATAAAATTTGACATGTTCATACCATCTTGTCAAGTCCAGTCTGCAAACTAATTTAACCCTTTAACATCCTCACTAAGAAAAAAAAAGCTATGGAAAATAATTGAAAATGGAAATTTCCTTTAGGCAATAAGAACAACAACCAAAGTTTATTTTTTTTAACAGACCCCAAAGTTTTTTTTAATATAGGCCATAAGTGATGTATAAATACATTTACTAAATACGAAAAACTTTTCGAAAAAGTCCAATTAAACCCAGAGATAGATGTCTGGAGTGACTTTCTTGTTGCTAACTTCCTGTAAGGAGGCAAACTGAAAAGGCACACAGCAACATTTAGTGAATGTTTTTAACATAACATACCTACTCCGAGTGGTAGAGATGGCTCAGTCAGGCTGAGGTAAGTTCAACACATTTTTCAGTAAGATGTCGTGACATAAAAAATGCGTTCTACCAAACGGTTGAAAAGAAGGGTTAAGTAAATTCACTCCCGTAAAACTCTGACTTCATGTCATGCATTCGTTCTGATTTGGTCTCAGGTTCGCCGTTCAGTCAGTCCAAAACAAATGCATGTTGTTGTTTTTTTGTGATTGTCAGTCACAGACTTAGTTCAGAGCATGTGCAACATGAAAAATATGTGCGGTGAACTTTCCTGTGAATGACATCAGCTTCTTTACTTGCTCCGCTGTTTGTAGGGAGGAGGAGGGGTTATCTTGTGTCTTCTGAAGATGGTGGTATTTAGCTAGGTCTATCGCACAAGGTCAGGGTCAAAGCTCATCATCCATAATAAAATGACCTGTGTAGCTCAAAAGATAATGGATATGTTGTGTGTGGTTCCCTCACCAGCCTTTATTTATTCTCTCTCTTAAAGTTAAAATTCAACAGTGCTATGGTATAAAACTGAGTAGCTTGGAGACAAAAGATAGGAAATAGGAAATGAAATGTAATGGTATTTATTTACACTTTGTATAGGCCTTTTCCACTCAACATAGCTGATGGGGACATGACTGATCATGTGACTAGTCTATGCTGCCAAAGCTCAACTTTTGGGGCTCCAAAGTGGAACAACTGGAGGTTTCTCCTAGTCTCTGGGATACATTTGGACCATGTGGCTAAGCAGACGAGGAAAGACTAGGTTAGAAAAGAACATCATGTGCCCTTGATCACATTACTGAGCTGGAATGTCATTTAACCCAGGCCGTGCAAGATAAAGGCTTATCTCAAAACAACTTGCACGAGTTAAAACTCCCTCATGATGCTGTAGTCATAGCAAGCTTGTCCTTTCAAGGCCAAGGAGAGCCCCATATCTCTTCAGTGTTATATAGCGTTAGACTGCTGTGTAAGGAAATGTCCGCTGTTTAATCTTCACATTCCTCATAGAAACATTTGTATTGTATTAACTCTCAAAAAGAAGTTACAGACATTATGAATAAACACTCCTTTGGTTGCTCTTTCAAATTTGTTGTAACTACTATTTTTTTTTTTTTTTAACGAGTAAGCAATTATTCATCAATTCATTCAAGCAATTTTTCTGAACATTTCATATAAAATGCCTTTAAAAACATAAAAAAAAGATCCCAGCAGCCAGGTTGGAGAAGAGACCATGCTTTTGTTCACGAGACAATTCAGAGAACTGAAGTTTTATAAGCATCAGTTAGCCTTGGACAGCTTCGTCAATTTTACTGCTGTGTTTAGATGGAAATCATATTGACGGCATGTGAGCAAAGGCGGTGTGCACGCACGTAAATATTGTCGTAGTGCTAGCATCATACACTGCATATATAACACATAGGAAACACATAACACATGTTGGCTAGAACCAGAAAAAGTGCTCCATGTATCATCTATTTAAATTAGCTAGTGACCTTGAGTATTTTTTTTTTTTTTATGATGTATTGAGTACATTTAACAGTTAGTTAACTAGCTAGCTAGTTTTCATTTTCTTTTAAAAACTTTTTAGGTTAACTGGTGTTTCCTAAAACAATGAATGTCCAGTTCATTCCACTGTTACAGGTAAGAAAACTGAACTTTTGATGAAACATTCCACCAAGATTGTGCAAGGTTTTAAGGTACACATAGTACTAGATTACATTCCTGTTTCAATGGAGAAAGTGCTTCCTTCCATACGATATGGTGGGATTAAATAAGGGCAGAGGATGCTCATCTAGACAGTCTCAGTGCTCTAGGTTAACATGATGACACTCTATCTTAATGAAGTACTGTCAGTCTGTCAATATATCTCAAATTACTGAGGCTCAATTGTAACTAAGCTGGTAAGTCACTAGATTTGTAATATACTTTCACAATGAGTGTCTGAAGCACCTTACTAAACCTGGGCTGCTACAACAGTGGCAAAACACTGCTGAATCAAAAACAGAAATAATCGTGAAGACAAATGACAAATCCTTATGTTGAACTTTGCCAGTTATTTATTTTTTTATTTTTTTATCAATACAATCCATAATGTATTTGATGTATGTATATGTGCATAATTTATTAGGGAAAACACAGGATAGCTCACGTCTGATCATTATTAAACTTCAAATGCGTACTCTAGGCATAGTGTCGGTCATGGTGGTCATCAATAAACAATGACTGAGCACTAGAGCAGTTAAGGAAAAGTTGCAAGGTTGTTATAGTGCTTGGACCCCTTGCTGAGTTCAGATTTATTTTGTAATCACGAATGGCAATTTCGGTTTTATGGAAATGATTTTCTTTTCTGTTTTTGTATAACCAAATGGTTATTAAAAAAAAAAAAAATAAAAAAAAAAAAAAAAAAAAAAAATCATATTTCACAAAGTTTTCTCACTTGTTGGAAGGTCACTTCACCGGGTTTGTTTGATCCTTCCCAAATTTCGAAGCTGTCTTTAGTGCATAATATTGAAATAAATGTGGTTAAAATAAAAAGGGTTGCACTAAAGCCCCAAAAAAATAGAAAAGAAAAAGTATTTATTTACTCTAGTAAAGTAGTGCTTGTGATCACTGAATTCACCTGTATTTCCCAGTACATAATCTCCTTTATTTTTATAAGCTTTGACAAGCTATATTTTGTAGCACTAAGTTTTTGTTATTTTAATATTTTGTATAATCAGATTGTCTCCCGCGGCAACTTCTGATTGTTCCAAGACTAAAAGACATACTCAATGCAGTACACGAAGTTGCAAATACAGTGTTTATAAGGAATATGGGGCATTTACAGCATTTCATAAGATCTGCAGTAGTGCTTTAAACCTTTACTCATTTCTGCAGGTACATTTCCAGGTGTACTGTACAATCCTGTATTTTCTTTATAACATTTGACAAGCTATATCTGATATTTTGTTTGTATTTTCAGTAATCACCAGATTTCCACTAAAGCAATCTTTTCCTTTTTTTTTTTTTTATGTATAATAAAGATAAATGACTAATAAATCGGCAAAATACACAATTTATTATTATTTTTTTTCCCCCAAAACTGAGTATACACAACGCCCTTATAGAAGTACAAATACTTGCGGAAGCACAAGTCCAAACACAAGCAGAGACTTTCAGATGAAAGCAGATATCTTATGCATATAACAGTGGAATCAAACATGCATTTCTCAGACATAAATATAGATCCCATAATGCACTGCAACCACCATGATGCAGTCAAACGTGCAACCTGTGCAGTAAATAGTGGATTAAAGCGTTTAGGTAGCACCATTTCAAATAAAGCATGCTGTTCAGGATGATCGAAGCCACGTTTCACACCCGACCCAATCAACAGAGCTTAGACTGCTCCTTTCTAAACAATGTGTTTAAACACTTAACACAGCAAAGTCGGCGTTTTGCTGAGTAGGAAACTTGATGAAATGAGCTACACAAACGGCTTTTAAAACTGTTTTACAATGGATTTTGAAAGAAAGGGGGGGGAAAAAGCTTTATGCTTTGCTTTTAAAGTTCCAGTTTAGAAATTCAACCTGAAATCATCATATGAAATATTATTCATGTTATCATGGATGGCAGTGGAGTGCAAATAAGACATGATCACGGTCTTAAAGGAATATTCTGCTCAAATACACCAAATAGAGTCACTCACTAAGGCATGTTTAGTGTCTGAGGCTGGCTTCTTTCGTTGATTACAGGAGTAACAAGGATAATGTAGCTAGTCAAGCGTTGAGGCTAATCACACATCAACCTCAAAAGATGCCATTCGTCTTAATACTTTAAACATAAGCGGTTTAGTATAAAAATAATAAATCCTATTTGAAGTGTATTATTAGGATCCAAATTTTAATGCATTTAAACTGTAGGTCACGCCCCCTACCTGAGCCTGAATCTGACCCCAAACTAAATAAACCAATGTTCCTTTCTCGGGATTTACTGGCATGTTTATGTAAATTGAGCATACGGAGAAGGGGTTAAAGCTCGTGTGTCTACGCAGCCGGCTGCAGTAACTCATGCAGGTCATGGAGGGCGCTCTCGATCGTCACGGCTAGTTTCTCAGCGTTGGTCTCATCGCAGCAGTTGAAGGCGGTGATGGAGAAGTGAACATGATCTGGCTGGGGGTTGTAACACACGGCATAACCGTCTGGAACCAGGGGCCCGAAACTCATCACGCTGTCCGTGTTCGTTGGAACCTACGAGTAAATATGCAGTTTAGTATAATAATAACTTCTGTTGTCATTTTAGTTATTATAATAAACTGCATTTTATGCTTTTGACGCTAGGAATAAATGAAACACACCTGTGCCTCTGAGTATCAGCTCAAATCTCAGCACTTGTGTGCAAAAGCTAGCAAAGGCGTATAAGTCTATGACATCATGTAGATATGATGTTATATTTCTATGAATTCTGGCTATCATGAGTTAAATCCGTTCCACTATTGATAAAGAGACGGAACCACTGTTTTTCGGAAACGCATCGGATACAGATCGGATCCAGGTTATTCCTATTCTGCCTGGATGTTCCTCTACTCTACATTTACCCATAATTTCCATAAAGCAGCTCCATTTGGGGCGTTTTCAGACCTGTAGATCTGTGCTTTGTTTTGAAACGGGGACTTAAATTGTTAAAGTGATGTATTTTCTCCTTGGCTCGGTTCACTTTCACAAGGAAACATTTCAAAATGAACCAAAATGTGTTTAAGCAAGTCACATGTGAGTAAACTGTCCTCTCATTGGTCAGAGCGCGCCTGTTTATGTTCCAGGGTTCCTCCCACAGCGATCATCCATCCAGATGGATAGTGTCTGTGAGCTTATTCTGACTTCCTTTTAGCTGAAGTTACTTGATATGTTTCACAGAGGAATTAAAGCCCTTCTCCTCGAGACGCTCACTAAACACTTTGTAAACCTCTGAGTTTTTATGAAAGTTGTTCAGAAATATGTTCAGACCAAATTTCAATGAGGCATTTTACACGTCTTTGGTCCAAATATAAATTGTGATTCATGTTGCGAGCCGTTAGCTAAACAAACACGCTTTTTACGTAATGCAATTCCCATCATGCATTGCAATACAGGTTGGTCCGTTGGGTCGCTTTTTCACCACAAGCGAACGGCTCCAGAGTTCGAGACCACCTCATTCAGGTGTGGATCTGCAGTTCGATGTGTGTGTGTGTGTGTGTTTGAGAGAGAGACCTGTCCGGTGCGGAGTTTCCAGTGCGTGGCGAGTCCATAAGCTGTGTCCATGAACATACTGGGCACACTCAGTCCCTCCTCGATGGCCTGCAGCTTCAGACCCAGCAGATGGCGATCGATAGCCTGGCCTTTCAGTGCCTGATACACACGCACACCCACAAACACACAAACACACGCGCGCACACACACACACACACACGCACGCACGCGCACACACACACACACACACGCACGCGCACACACACACACACACACGCACACACACACACACACACGCACGCACGCGCACACACACACACGCACGCGCACACACACACACACACGCACGCGCGCACACACACGCACGCGCGCACACACACACAGACAAAATAGTGTTAACATTCATTAAATATCAGTAAAGGTACATTGCTTTCTTTTAATATTATATTCTGCAGTCTAGTTGAAATGTGGGCAGAGTCACAGTCACCTGATCTGTCAGCTGACTGTAAGCCTCCACAGCTTCCCGCAACAGCTCGACCTTCACTTCCCCCTGAAACACACACACACACACACACAGTGAATGTTAACTCTATGTTAAAATGTTCTCTCTTCTCATCTCTCATTGGTTTGTGTGACTCACAGAGAGGGCGGGGTCATCAAAGGCCTGGACAAATCTCAGCGTCTGATTGGTCGGGGAGCGGATGTAGTCTGTGCGTCCTCCCCGGAACATTCGGAGTGATGCGATATCACAGGCGGGACACACTTCCCCATGCACTCTGCGCACACACACACACACATACACACACACTCCATATAATTTACAATTTAATTTATAATTTAGCTGCTATTTATAGTTTGTGCACAATTTAAATAAATTTTTATGCTAATATTATTTATCTTAATCCACTACTAATTTTATTATTTTTTTTTTTTTTACACTAAGTACATTCAGCTATTGACATTTTTTATGCTAATTGTACTTTTATAGTAATTGCAATTGTTAATACTAATTACATGTAATACTTACATTTAGCCACTAATGACATTTTTACAGTAATTATAGAATATATTAAAAAGCATAATCAAAAACTATAGAATATATTCTAATTATCCTAGATTCTAAGTGTGTACTGAGTTAGAAAATTCTGTGTGTGGTTCTGTGTCTCTCTGTGCTTCTCTGCACAGCACTTAAATAAATCAGCATATAGACACGTTGTGTGTAAGGAGAGAGAACAGGGGCTGGAGAGTTTTTGGGGCCTCAGGGTAATGAAGGAGATTTCTGGGGCCTCAGGGTAATGAAGGAGATTTCTGGGGCCTCAGGGTAATGAAGGAGATTTCTGGGGCCTCAGGGTAATGA
>JANDJT010000041.1:1891683-1906529 GCA_024331685.1 Stegophilus panzeri | reverse complement strand
GGTGGGGGGATGTTGTGGAATTAGACTCCACACCGAAACTCCCATTTCCCGTTTCGCTGTTGCTCACTTCCGGTGTAAAATTTTAACAGTGCAGAGATTACAAACTGCAGTTTTTTCCATCATTACACACAAGAGACATCTTTACACACAGCACGAAATCGATGTGTTTTCCCGTCCTCTTTTGATTGACAGGATACAATCGGCCCTGATCATCGGATATTTTTAAACTATCGTCCGATAGCCCATGGTGGATGAGTGCTTTCTCAGACCTGCTCGCTCTGCTAGAACCAGTGGTTGACTGCTGGGTAATCTGTGGTGTTGGCATTCCAAGGGAACAGAGGTGGCTGGTAGCCTTAGACACACTGAAACAGGGTGAGATGTGTAGCTGAGTGACATAGGACATATTTGGCCCAGGGGATGAATCTGGACCAGTCCTCTGGATTAGCTGCACAGTATGTTCAGTGGAACCTCCCAATCTCTTAGTTGGCCCGTTCTACTTGGCTGTTGGCTTGTGGATGGTACCCCGAGGTTAGATTGATATTGGTCCCCATTTTGCTCATGAAGCTGGACCCTACTTGTGACATGAATTGTGGTCCTCGATCACTGACCATCTCCTCTGGGATTACAAAGTATCAGAACATGTGTTGGAACAGTAATTCCGCTGTGGTGAAGGCTAATTGGAGGGATGGTAGTGGAATTAAGCACATTGACTTTGAGAACCTGTCAGTGACCACCAAGACGGTTGGGTTTCCCTGTGACTCTGGCAGGTCCGTGATGAGGTCAACAGAGATGTGTGACCAGGGATGCTCTGCAATGGGCAGAGGATTAAGTTTGCCTGCTGGCAATATTAGAGGAACCTTGGATTGGGCACAGGTGGAACATTACAAGACCACTCTATGCACATCCCTCAGCATGTTGGGCCACCAGTACTTCTCACGTATTAGATGGTTGGTGCGCTGTGTACCTGGGTGGTCTGTGGCACCGCCGTGTGGGCCAATGAGATGAGTTCCAGCCGCTGCTGTTCAGGCACATGCTGTTTACTAGGGGAACATGCAGCTGGGACCTGTGAGCTTGGATTTCTTGCCAGGGTCTGATCTAACTCACACTTGATGGAGCTGAGAATACATGTGGGTGGGATAATGAACTCGTCTGAGCTTTCTTATACCTATGGGCTATGTACCCAGGAGAGTGCATCAGCTTTAGTATTCTTAGATCCTAGTCGATAGGACAGTGTGAACTGGAAACGTGAGCAGAACAAAGTCCAGTGAGCATGACGAGGTGTCAAACGTTTAGCAGTGCAGAGATAATCGAGGTTCTTATGGTTGGTGAAGATGATGAATGGGTGCGTGACCCCCTCTAACCAGTATTGCCATTCCTCCAGGGCTAATTTTACAGCCAAGAGTTCTCTGTTCACCACATCATAGTTCCTTTCTTCTGAGGACAACTTCTTGGAGAAGAAAGTGAGTGGGTAAAGCTTGGGTTTGACCCCGAACCTCTGAGACAGCACCATTCTGACTCCAGTCTCTGAAGCATCTACCGCCACAATGAAGGGTTAGTGGGATCTGGGTGCTTGAGAAGGGAAGCTGAGGTGAACGCACGTTTGAGTCTTTCAAACATCGTTTCGGCGACTGGGTTCCATGGCAGGTTTTCCAGGTTTTCCTTTCAGCAGGGACATCAAGAGATGTGCTATGGTGCTGAATCCTTTCATGAAACACATGTAGAAGTTGGTAAAACACAGGAATCATTGCAACTCTTTGACTGTGTGAGGAATGGGCCAATCCACCACCAATTTCACCTTGTCTTGGTCCATAGCAACTCCCCCAGGGCTAATGATGTAGCCCAGAAATTATATGGTGTGTTGGTGGAATTCACACTTCTCGGCTTTGACATAGAGATGATTCTAGAGAAGTTTATTTAATACCTGTTGTACATGAAGGATGTGCACTTCAAAAGAGCTGGAATATATTAATATGTTGTCGATATAAGTGATGATACTCTTCCCCAACATGTCCCTCAGGACATCGTTGATTAGGCACTGGAACATTGAGGGGGTGCTAGAGAGCCCATATGGCATGACCAAGTACTCATAGTGGCCTGAAGTGGTACTGAAGGCTGTTTTCCACTTGTCCCCTTCGCTGATGCGGATCAGGTTATATGCACTGCAAAGATCTAGCTTAGTGAACACTTTAGCTGTTCTGAGTTGTTCCAGGGATGCAGGAAGCAATGGTAAGGGATAACGGTACTTGACTGAAACCGGGTTGAGACCTCGGTAATCTATGCATGGCCTGAGTCCACCCCCTTTTTTCTCCACGAAGAAGAAACCTGCTGAAGCAGGAGACATGGAGGGTCTGATGTATCCCTGTTGGAGTGCTTCCTGACTGTATTCCTCCATGGCTCTCTGCTCAGCCAAAGACAGTGGATACACCCTCCGCCTTGGTGGACTGGTTCCAGGAAGTAGCATGATGGCACAGTCATAGGGGTGGTGTGGTGGTAGTCTGCTGGCTCTCTCCTTGCTGAATACTTCCTGGAGATTCTGGTACTCAGATGGAATGTGAACTGGGGTCGGTTGATCTGGACTTTCGATGGTGATAGTAGCTAGAGGGATGATGGCACCTAGGAAACATTGCTCATGACAATACGGAGACCAGAGAGTGATTTGTCTGTCAGTCCAGGAGATCATAGGGTTGTGTTGGTCCAGCCAGGGAAGTCCTAGGGTGATTGGATGTTGGGCAGAGATTGTGACGATTGAGAGAGAGGCTCTGTGCAGTACACGATCAATCCTCCCTGATTGGCGCTCCATTGATGGCTTGGATCTTGCATGGTTGGAGTAAGGGTCAAACGGGGATGTTGAGCTTGCGCGCTGTATCATGGTCGATGAAGTTCCCCGTCCCTCCGGAGTTGATTAATGCTGTGAGGACAGAAGATATCCCTGAGCATTCTACTATGATTGGTAAAATGAAGGCTTGAGGAGAGAATATCTGGGATGGACTCATCCTTTCGGAGCGGGGTTTGGAGCCCCCACTCTCTCCGGTTCCTGGCGAGACTTGAGAAGGCACTGCCGGATGAGATGGGTGTCTTGTCCGAAGTAAAAGCAGCGAAACTCTCGACGACATCTCTCCCTCTCCTCTTCATTGAGCCGTGCGCACTCCAGCTGCATGGGTTCTGGGGTGGCACACAGTGCTGTGAGTGCTCCCATGGGCTGCATGGCGGCTCTGAAGCAGATGATCGAGACACATGGACATGTTGATAAGCGAGTCGAGAGTAAATTTTTCATCACAGCAGGCTAGCTCCTTTACCACTTCCGGGTTTAGTCCGTTGCGAAACCACCGTTTTCAGCGTTTTCACCGTTTTACACCGTTTTCAGCGCTGGTTCGGTCCACTCACTCCTTGCGGCGATGGTCTGTTATTTGAGGGCATATTCTGCTACGCAGCATGAACCCTGAGATATGGTCAAGAGCTCCTCTCCCATTTCCTTGACTTCGGGAGAGTGATTAAAGACACATCAGAACAATCCCATAAACTGTTTGTAAGAGGATGGGTTCGCCACCTCGTTCCCATACCGCCATGGCCCAGGTGAGAGCATTGCAGGTTAATAGTTCCATGAAGTAGGTGATTTTGTGTGCTTCTGGCATGCCTGCATAGCTGGCAAAGAACAACAAGCATTGCAGAAGAAAACCTTTGCCTCATGCTGGATCACCTGCATATTTCTCTGCTGTATTTCTCTGGTAACGGAGGAAACAGGGTGTGAGTCTGTTGGTGGTGTTCTCCCATGAGCCATCCGTAGTTGATATGAGCCGTGTTGACAGCTTGTCGCCACTCCGGCATACCTGCTGTGTCCATGTTACGGTGAAGTATTCTGTCACGTAATGAAGGCACAGACAGAAGCAAATGCAGGTATGGCAGTTTAATAAAATAACACGTGTCCATGTGTGTGTTTGGGACGTGTAGTTGTCGTCGGCCATGTTTGTAGTTCGTGGTGCATTCTGGGAAATGGAGTTGCTGGTTTGCGGTGGTATGACATCAGACTACTGATCTGAGCAAAAACAGTTTGCTTCTTCTTCTCATCACTGTAATACTTTATCTCAGTTAGTATTCATCTAGTTTAAATAATCTCTCTCTCTCTTTCTTTCTCTCTAGGTGGAGTGAGTGGTGTTGAGCGAGTGCTATTTGTCAGTCTGGCTGCTCTGTTTTTGTTCCTCACTGCAATAGAGTGATCCACCATCAACCTGAGCATGGATTAGAGGAAGTCAGACAATCTGTTACCAGCCAATATTCACTAATCACAGTAATAAAAAAGTAGTTTCATAATTACAGTATTTTTCTGTTGTGGAGGATGAATATGAAGCACTGCTTCTAAACCCTGATCAAATAAACGTGCATTTTTTTCTTATTTTATGCCTGTTATTTCATTAATATATTAACAAACTGTTGGGGTTTGATAGTGAAATACAGCCATACTTTACACACAGAAACCCAACAGTGGACTTCAGTTACAGATTATATTATGCAACTAAAAACATTCATTTGTTTATACTGATTGAAAATGTCCGATAAGTCAGAAGATATACATTCTACTGGCAGAATGGAGTGCCAGAGTACTGCTAGAAAGACTTAAAACGAATAACATTAACTATAAGGAGCACTGTGAGTGGACGGATCTGAGAGAAGCTGCTGCATAAACATGTTAATGAACGCTTTTGATTTGGACATTAAAAAAAAAAGACTCGTGATCAACAGTTTGTTTATCCTTCAGTCATGTTCAGTGAGATTAATATTAATCTACAGCTCATACATACACTCACATACACTCGCAATCTTCATTACCTCCTCTTTCACACATATTTTCATGCGGTCATAAACATTTCTTATACGTCTCACTTCTCACAGCTCCTCGAGTCGTATCGTTATCAGTTTCTCCTCGGTGTGAGACAGGACACTGTGATGAAGCTGTATTTTTCTCTCTCTCCTGCTTGGGCAGTGTGTGCTCTCTGCTCAGTCTGAGAAGTGGACTGGATTAGAAATGTGAATGAAGAGTCTGAATTTGTTATAACATCAGTGTGATTTATAACTTATGTAAAGATGCACTCTCTTGTTTGTGGGCTTGCACCCGTTACAGAAGAAAATATATATTCATTTACACCACAGTGCTGTTGAATTTGGGATTGTGATTGGTCAGAAAGTGTTGATTAATTTTCTATAACAACAGCGCTGATAGTGATGCAGCTGCAAACCACAGGTTTATATTTACATGCTCTTTCTAATACGTTATCGTTTCTATACCCAATTAGGGAAAAAAAAAAAACAACGTTATTTAACAAAGACAATGTGGATATGGTGAAGTTTTCTTTGTCTTATTAAAGTGCTTCATTTAGGGCTTGCACTGTACAACTACGTAGAAGTTCTGTACTTAAACTCCCACAGACTTAATGAATCGAGATGTTACAACCAAACCCACACCACATGATAGATAAAGCCACATGTCCTACATGTGAAAATGTAACGTGAAAATAAATGAATTGTTTTTTTTTAATGAGGTAAACATATATCAATCGTATGAAGAATGAAAAACTTAAAAAAACAGACAAACCATGCACTATATGAAATAAAAAAAGTCTGAAACCGTATGTGTAAGTTTAATTTTCTCTTCAAGGTATACACACAACACCTATTGCATGCAGAGAGATGTGCTAGATTCAGCCATGAATAACAGGAAAAACACAAGCTACAAGGTAACAAAGCATAACCAACATATGCGCTCTCCTCGACCAGAGCAGCTTTATTCTGTCCACATTTTACACCACATCCTCTCACACATATAGTTACTCCTGAAATTGTTTCATGATCAGTTTCTTCTTGGTGTGAGACAGAAGACTGTGATGAAGCGGTATATTGTTTTCTCTCTCCTGCTCGCAGAGTGTGTGCTCTCTGCTCATTCTGGTAAGTAGAATGGATTAGAAAACCCAATCTTCTGTATTTATATTAAAGAACAATGATTTTATCAAGCAATACAGTATATTCTATCTTTGTGTTTTATAATAATAATAATAATAATAATAATAATAATAATAATAATAAAAATAAACTATTTTATAAAGCGCGTTTAAAAGCAGCTTCTCAAAGCGCTGTACACAAAATAAGCAGTACACAGAATTTTTTAAATAAAAGTTAATAAGAATAACAACAACAATAATAATAATAATAATAATAATAACAATAATAATAATTGTAATAATAATAATAGTAATAATAATAATAATAATAATAATAATAATAATAATAATACTTGTAATAATAATAATAATAGTAATAATAATAAAAATAATAATAATAATAATAGCAATAATAATAATTGTAATAATAATAAAAATAATAATAATGATTGTAATAATAATAATAACAGTAATAATAATTGTAATAATAATGATAAAAAAAAAATAATAATAATTGTGATAATAATAATAATAATAATAATAATAATAGTAATAATAATAATAATAATAATGATGATGATTGTAATAATAATAATAACAGTAATAATAATTGTAATAATAATGATAATAATAATAATAATAATAACAATAATAATAATAATAACGATAATAATAATTGTAAATAATAATAATAATAATAATAGTAATAATAATAGTATTACTACTAATAATAATAATAACAATAATAATAATTGTGATAATAATAGTAATAATAATAATAATAATAATAATAATAATAATAATAATAATAATAATAATAAAAGTAGACATCAACAGTCAAATGCAAGTTAGACTTAACCCGAAGATTAAAAACAAAGTAAACGCAATCTTGGTCTCGCCAACCCTTTTCTTTTTTTATCCTATTGTACGTTGCGGCCCGACCTAGACCGGGTCGTAACAGCATGTCACGGACATTTTATATTTAATTGGGCAGCGCGGTGGTGCAGTGAGTAGCGTTTCTGCCTCACAGCTCCCTGGTTTGATCCTGAGCTCAGGTTACTGTCTGTGGAGTTTTTCTCCCAGTGTTTAATATGCTTTCCTCTGGGTTCTCACATGACAGCAGTTGGACTGACTATGTTAAATTTCCCTCAAGCATGAATGAGTGTGTTCCATCCAGAGTGTATTTTACCCCCTTGTGCCTCGAGTTACTGGGATGAACTCCAGATCCAGTGTGACCCTGAGCCAGATAAAAACGGATAAAAGATGAATGAATGAACATGGAACTGAAGGCATGTTTAAGCCCATCTAGTTGATTTGTCTTTTGCTGTGGATATGTCAGCTGAGATCAACATGTTTTTATCACAGTTATTTGCTGAGACTTTTTTTTTTCTGGTCATTTGTTGAAAATGTAGTTCACTTGTATCTTCGTTGGCTTGGACAGGTGGCTTCTCAAAGATTTTTTTTCTTAAAAATCTGTGTATTTTATATGGGAAAATTGATCTTTTTGAAACAAATCATTTGTACTTTGACAGCCCAGTTTAGCCAGAGTGGCACAGAGGGGACTGACATCATCCTCCACTGTGAAAATAAGGAGAGAGTGTCTTGGAGCAAGCGCACTGAGAGTGGGAGAGTGGAGCGCTATATTTTACGGAATAAAGAAGACACCACCATGTACAAACATGATCCGGATGACCGCTACACTGTGTTACCTGATTCGTCACTCATGATAAACAGTCTCTCTCTCTCAGACTCAGGGATTTACTACTGTAATGGTTATGCAATGATAAATCTGACTGTGACTCCATTATCAGGTCAGTGAATGTTTTCTGTTAAAGTATTATCAGAATGTGTCATACGACAGAGAAAGGCAGAAATTTGATGGTATTAACAGTTCTGGTTTATTAAAAAAAGACTTTTTTTTTATACCCAATCATGTTACTGATCTGTTTCCAATTAACCTCCAGCTGTTTCTTTTTAGTAACACTTACTTTTCCAGCCTTTTGTTGCCCCGTCCCAACTTTTTTGAGACATGTTACATTACATTACAGCATTTGGCAGACGCCCTTATCCAGAACGACTTACAATTATCTCATTTATACAACTGAGCAGTTGAGGGTTAAGGGCCTTGCTGAAGGGCTCAAGGGTGTTGCGGCCATCAAATTCAAAATGACCTTATTTTTGTCTTAAAATGGTACAAATGCACTCAGTTTAAACATTTGATGTGTTTTCTATGTTCTATTGTGAATAACATATGGGCTTATGAGATTTGCAAATCATTGCATTGTTTTTATTTACATTTCACAAAGCGTCCCAACTTTTTTTGGAATTGGGGTTGTATATATTCATCTTTTGATCTTAAACCCAATAGCAAAAACAAAAGAACTGACCTTGCCATTCCAGTACGTTCAGAGGTGACGGTATGTGACAAATAAAACCACAGACCTTACATGTAAAAATTAATCATGAAAATAATTACATGTGAAAATTAGTTAATTATGAATTCTAAAAAAATGATCAAATGGAGAATAAAGTCATGTTTAAAAGAATCATATTTGCTACATATTAAAAGTTCACGTGAAAATGTGAGACTTGGGAAAAACAAAACGTGCATTTCATGTGAATCATGATTAGTTCATTTGTCATGTATGCTTTTTGCTCATTTGTTTTGATGTGTTTATGAGCAAATATCTGCTGGTAACTTCATTCGAAATAAGTTTTGGTGACTCGTCCACCCACCAAACTTCATACAGAGTTTACCACTTCCGCTGACCTTACTCCCATACTGGTTTCTGTTTGTAGCTGCCCACAATATTTTTTTTCTAATACGCTCATTTGGTCTAAAACCCCAAATTATAAACAAATAATGAAACACTGTTGTGTTTTTCTTGCATTAATGAATGAATTAATGAACAACTAATTCCATTTGGAATTTTTAGGCTACTTGCTTAGATCAGAACAAGTCAGAACTGCTCTGATCAAGAGCATGTAAAATTTGACTGGCAAAAATTCACTTGTGTCACAGATCAGATCCTACTCACCATGCAACCGACATTACACCTCCCCCGAGCACTAATTAACACACATTTACAAATACCACAAAATCTCAGTCAGAAGTAAGGCCTGCATCTGCACCTGCATATACAGTTCAGGCCAAATGTTAACATACAACTAAGCTCACCTGTGGCTGTAAAAGTGCTTACCATTAGAATCTGTGCCCTTTCGCCCATGATACCACCCTGAGATCATGCAAGAGCTCAGAATGAAAACTGTGGAACTCCAAGTCCTCCTTAGGAGCAATTTCCTGAAAAACAACTGAGTGTACCAAAATCATTTGTAGATTTTTTTTTATTTTTTATTCAAATATAAAAATTCTTGGGACCATACGGACATGGCATCATTCTGGAAGGAAGCAAAAATTAACTCACCGGGATGACTGAACCTTGGTCTGAAAGATTCAACAACAAAAGAGAAACTTGTGAAGGAAATTGAGGCATCGGGTACCAGAGTATGTGTACATCATCAACTCATCAATTCATCAAGCGAGTCCTACATGGCCGAGGCCTGACAGGCCGTCACGCAAGGAAGAAGCCCCAACTCCAAGACTGACATTAAAAATCCAGACTGAAGCAGTGTTCTGGTCAGGTGAAGCAAAAATGGAACTGTTTGGCCAACATGATAAGCACTATGTATGGAGGGAAAAATATGAGGCTTTTAATCTGAAGAGCGCCATCCAACTGTGAAGCATGGGGGTGGCAGCATCATACTGCGGGGGTGGGTTACTGAAAAAGTGACTGGTGCATCAGGAGGAAAGAGGATTATAACAAATTACACAGGAAATGTATGATAACATGAAATGTGTGGAGTTGTGAAAAATTAAGTTTGAATGTTTACAGTACAGTATATAAAGTGTACAGTATATAAAGTTTTGGCATCAGCTGTAGTTCACATGTTGTGTATTACCAGATTTTTCTTGAGTAGAAACCTCATAGACGGGTTTCTCCAATAGCATGCAAACCACTGCCTTTAAACACGAGCACTTGCCTTTGATTTAAAACGCAGACTGAAGCTTTTTTCCCTTGCTGTCAAATGTAATATGTGTCTATAGTACTATATGTAATTACCACATTAATCACTGCAAGTTTGGTTTAATGTAACAAATGGATTCCACACTTGATTCAGCACATCCTGTTAAAATTAACTTCCATTATTCCATTATTCCATGAGTAGAGTATAAGAGTATTCTGAGTAATATATAAAGTATTTGTTTGGAGGAAGATGATTAGAAGCCGAAGAGTATAAGTTTCCACAAAAAAAAAAAAACATGCCTGATGTCAAGTCAATGCCAGAAACGGCATTGAACTACACTACCAAGAGTGCAACATGGCTGCTACGGACTACAACACCCATCTCCAACAGAGACCGTCATGTTCGAGTTCACCATATTACTGATTATGCACACCTGTTCACAATTACAGACCACAGTATATAAGGACTCTCAAGCCACGCTCACCTTGCAAAGCCTTTGTATTGTTACAGTCTTCCTGGTTACAGATCTTGTTTTGTGCTTCATGTTTTTGCCTTAGCCTTGCCTAGTTCACGTTGCCTAGTTTGCTAATCACATGGGCCCAGTCGTTCAAAAGGTTTAATCTGGATCAGAGTGATCCAGATTTGAAAATCCCATGTTTTGCTATCCAGGATCAAGTAATCCATCTTACTTTTGTGACGGTTTTTGAAAGCAACATTGTATCCCAAACACACGTATCCCAATCCTACTAAATGTTTTGAACAACACATACTGAAGGTTTGATCCAGATCAAAAGCAAGAGTGGATTACATGATCTAATCTGATTTCAGAATCCCTTTTTTCTTTTGAACAACCCATTTTCAAGATTAGAGCCAATCCGATAGCTGAAATCAGTAACTGTAATTACATCTGAAGTCTGAATATCGATGTGCACAATTACAGTATTAAATCCTCAGTCTGAGTGTGTAAATTAACAAATACACAAACTTCGAACAATGGACAAATCCAAGATCAAGACAACAATCCAAACTAGATAACTATAATCTAGAGTAGGTATGAACATTGGGTCCCTGGTCAAACAGCGTGTTTTTGTTTGCTTTATTACAGTTTCTATATTAATATGCATTGCATGTTCATGTTTTGGCAGCTGGATTCAGTCTGAGCCGCACAGAGGGGAGAAACATCAGACTGCCCTGTGATGATGATGGGGAAGTCTTCTGGACAAAACACACAAATGACAAGAAAGTGGAGTTAATTCTTTTTGTTGAAGAAGAGAAAGGTGTCTTCATATGCAAACGTGATCCTGATAGCCGATATATAGTTTTGCCTGATTCATCACTCCTTATAAAGAAAGCTTTAGTCTCTGACTCTGGAATTTACCACTGTGATGCTGATCTACTCATCAATCTGACCGTCATGCCATCAGAAGGTGGGTGAATATTGTTTGCATTTTTAATTGTTTTTAAGGTTAATCTTTAACCATTAAAGTAGAAAATGAAATTGCCATATGTTGTTATTAACAGTGTGGTGTTTTTTTTTTTTTTTTTAATATATGCAAAAATTATGGCTGAATTCTGTGGATATTTTCGATGACATTGGGTCATATAGAGATTTCAGTTAAGTGCAAGACTATTTAATACTAAAATTGTTTAGACATCAGACGTACCTATAGACGTACTTTAAGTGTTATTTTTGAAGTTACGCAAGAGTTAAGCACACGGGGAGGAGTAGACTCATGTCATCAGCTCGAGTGAGGAGCAGTATTAAGCCCAGCTACACTGACTGACAGTTTGATATAACCACAGTATGTCAGACTGAAATGTATATGACCAATCACACCCACATGTGATTGTTGAACATCCCATTCCAGATTTATTCCCCCTTTTGCTGTTATAATAACCTCCTCCACTCTTCTGGGAAGGCTTTCCACTAGATTTTGGGGGCGTGGCTGTGTGGATTTGTGTTCCTTCAGCTACAAGAGCATTAGTGAGGTTGAAATCAGGTGCTGATGTTGTGACAGTGAGGAAGCTTCAGTTCCAGTTCATCCCAAAGGTGTTCAGTGGGGTTGAGGTCAGGGCTCTGTGCAGGACACTCGAGTTCTCCCAGCTTCTTCCAAACATCACACACGATGTCTTCATGCTTCATGGTGGAACAGGTTTGGGGCCTCTTAGTTCCAGTGAAGGGAAATTGTAATGCTACAGCACACAAAGACATTCTATACTATTGTGTGCTTCCAACTTTGTGCAACTGTTTGGGGAAGAACCACATATAGATGTGATGGTCAGGTGTCTACATACTTTTGACCATATAGTGTATATTACAATGTATTACATTTGACAGCAAATTAAAACCTACTCACTTCTTCGGGCCAAATTTTCTATTCCAGACTGTTCGGGCAATAGATTTGTGTTTAAAGGAGGTGGTCTAGACACTATTGAAAAACCGTCTTGTACACTTCTACTTTAATTGTTGACCTAATTTGTTGCATGTGCAGCTTTTTTTTTTTTTATGTAATTGAAGGGTCTTTTATGATCCTTGTCATCAAACATCATTTAGCCAGCTTTATGCAGAAGCACCAACATTTTTAAATTATTAATTTTATTTAACGTGACATTAAGGGAACTGAAAATTTAGAGATTGGAGAAAACTGCACACAGTTGCTCGTTGATTAGATTCCCTCACCAGTACCTAATAATCTGGCATCCCAGTGTAGGCACCTTATCATTTTGCATCCTTATACTGTTTGCATCTATTTTAAATATGCTGAAGATAAAATACTAGTATTTTATTTTAAAACAACAACTCTACAATCGAGATAATTTAGTAATACCCATAAAGATAAAGTGTTTCTCCAGAACTTGAAGTAGAAGGCCTGAAATCGTTGTATTTAATGTGCATTTTATTCGACCTCCTCAGCCCAGTTCACTTTAAGAGTCCCAACAAATCTTAAAAAGAAATAAAGCGTAGTGTTCACTTTTAAAATTGTCATCAAGTTTATTCCATGTATAGAATTTTCTTGTGAATTTAAGAAGTAGGGTCATTTGGAGAAGTTTCCACGATAACCATGCCTGACTATGTGTTCTGGACAGATGAGAACAGAACCCAGTGAATAACCACAATTAAAGTCAGCCCCTACTCAAAGCCACTGACCCAGTGCTCTAGTTTCACTTTGACACAGCTGGCACGTATTTACTGAACAGAAGCTGTCTGATAAAAATAAAGACTAAACAAGTGCAAGTGGTCAGATATTCTAGATCTTTACTTTTACATCTAGATGTATCTGTTTGTATGTATTGATGTCAAAATCTAATCAAAATCCAGAAAACTATGCTTGCATTTGAATTCTGCCAAACAACTATAAATGTGAAAAACATATTGTGACAGTTAAATGATATTGTAAATAAGACCAATGTATTATTATTACTATTAATTATTATTGTTGATAATTAATTTGATCAAATTATCACAAACATGATCGCTCTTCTATGTTCTAGTTTTATCAAAGTCCTTGGCGAACACCTACACAGCTATATCTGCCACGAGAGAAGCCACAGGTAAGACAAGAACTAAACAAATACTGCAGTGGTAGTGCAGCTAACCCCCAAATACACACACAGAGTGCATACACACTCACACACACACACACAGAGTGCATACACACTCACACTCACACATACACACAGAGTGCATACACACTCACACTCACACATACACACAGAGTGCATACACACTCACACATACACACACTAAGCAGGACAGGGAAGGAGGGCGACCAGGAAATCCCCACCGTCTTCTGCACATAGTACAGATGTTATACCAGTGACTATTCAGTTTCTCAGGTTGCTGTGTGTTCTGCTTGAGGAGAAGGGCCTGCACTAACAAGTCCTAACCAAGGTTATAATCGTAAATGAAAACGAACGAAATAACTAAAACTAGGTGTGAAAAAACATTGTCGTAAACTAAAATCGAAATAAAAACGAGGGATTACAAAAAAACGATAACTAACTAAAACTATATTGTCTGTTTGCAAAATTAACTAAAATAAAATACAATTATAGAGTAAATGTCCATAGTTTTCATCTTTGTCAATGTCTTTCATAGAGCAAATATCTTTCAGACTTGACATTTCCGACTGGGAACCCGGAAATTACGACATTCCATGTCAAATAGTACACAGCACAGTCCATGCTCCTCGCCTGGCATCATGGCGGTACCGGAAGTCAGAAGAAAGTGGCAGAGTCCTATTGGGATTACTTTGAATAGGACTGTGTGTCAGATAAAAGCAAGTGCCTTGCAGTGGAAGGTGGTGAAATATGTGGACAATTTATTAAAGGGAAAAATCCCACGAATTTGAAAGTACATTTGAGAAGCGCGCACAAGGAGGCTAACCTAGCTTACCTTAATAAGGTAAAGGAGAACGCCAAGCCCCCCTCCCCCGAAACAGAAGCTGACCCCGGTACAGGGCTAGGCAGCAGGACAGAGAACATTACAGCAGAGCTTTCACCCGAGAACCGATAGCTGCTGGGTGGTAAATACGCAAGAACACCACAACCGGGAGGAAGCGCTGGTTAATATGTTTATTTATACTGGGACGTCTACACAACTGTGTGAGTTTCCTTCAAAATGTTCACTGCTTTACTCGAACCAAAGTTCAGAACACCTGGAGCTGCAAGAGTCAACAGCCTTATCGGGGCTAAGATGGATACGGCCAAGCAGACATGAAAAGAGATCATTAAGGATGTGAGGAAGCTGACCCTATGTGTAGATGGTTGGAGCAGGAGAGGATTAACAGCATCTTTCATGGGTGTGTCAGCTTATTTGTGCCCATATGTACATTTTATGTACTGGTGTTATTGTTGAATACATATTTCTAAAATTGTATGATGTTTTTG
>JANDJT010000041.1:1856916-1867865 GCA_024331685.1 Stegophilus panzeri | reverse complement strand
ATAACAAGAGCCTGGACTAGTATCTGTGTAGCCTGTTCGGTGAGGTAGGGTCTGATTTTCTTGATGTTGTACAGGATTAACCTACAGGACAGTGCAGTTGTTGAGATGTGGTCTGTAAAGGTCAAGCTGTCATCGAGAATCACCCCAAGGTTCCTGGCCGTCCCGGTTGGTTTGAGTGTGGTCGAGCCGAGCTGTACAGTGAGGTCGTGGTTGATTGAGGGACAGGCTGGGATGACGAGAAGCTCAGATTTTGGCAGGTTGAGCTTAAGGTGGTGTTCCCTCATCCAGACCGAGATGTCCGACAGGCACATCTCGGTCTGGAGATTCATTCTGTCGGTCTGGAGTTCATGCATATTTACCGTTAATATGCAAATTAGGTAGCTGGCTGTGACACAGGAAACCCTGCTGCAGACATTCTTCACATGTCACTGTTTTCCTGAAGAGCTCATTAATACACACTGTAAAATGTGTGTGTCTGTCTATGTGTGTGTGTGTGTGTGTGTGTGTGTGTGTGTTTCCTCCTGCAGGAGTCATGGATAAGACACTGAGCAGCAGTGCGCCGGTCGTCCAGGTGTGTTTCCCCAACGTGCGAGCACAGGTGCTGGACAACCTGAACCGTCAGCGAGAGGAAGGACGACTGTGTGATCTGTCCATCCAGGTTCAGGGACAGGTGTTCAGGGCACATCGCTGCGTGCTGGCGGCTTCCTCGCCCTACTTTCATGACCAGGTATGTAAAATAAAAAATAAAAAACAACATCCTTCCAGGACCGGAGTTAGGTTTAATCTCATCCTACTCACTAGGCTTTAATCTGGACCGGGCGATATGACAAAAATATCATATCACGATACGTGAGGACATTTTTTTACGATACATAATGTGTATCACGATACATCACTTAGATATCGAACTGTCATTTGATATCTAACCTTTAAACTGAGTTTGACGATACTTTAATCCCGACAAAGACAAAGAAGATGAATTAAAAAAAAAAAATATTGTCAAATCAACAGCATCCATTCAGTACCATTTAATTTGTAATGATTAAAAAGGTTTAAAGAAAAATCACCATACCAACGATATCTCAGAAAAACGTATCACGTAATCATTTATCACGATATTGCTATTATATCAATATATCGCCCAGCCCTAGCGTTGTGGTTTGAAAATGATTCACATGTTAACTGTGGAGCTTGGAAGCTGACAGAAGGATTTGAATTTTGGATTTTAATCACTGTAATAATAAATATGTCACTTACTTCACTTTCACCACATAGTTTAAAGAAATGTATATCCTCCACTACAAATGAGTTTTAGTTAAAAAAAATTTTAAAACTCCTTTTCTTTGGGGTGTGTCCATTTGCATAAATGATCGACAGTGGTGTCTCCACGGCGACGTAAACAACTCGACGACTGCGCTTGGGATGAAAGCTCGGTCGCTCCTGTATGTGTTTTAATTTTTACTAAACTACAACATGGTTTAATTCACATTCCATCCTCAGCTTTACTAAACACGTGACGTGGGGGAGAATACTTCTGCGGTCAAGTTTTTGTAAATGATTTTTACAAACGATGTTGATGTTTGTCCCCTTCGATGTCGTGGACCATTTGTGTAGACGCGTGACACAAAAGCCCAATTAATTCACTTTTATTTCCTGGTTGTAATGCTGCAAAATGTAGAAAAGTCTGAGCAGGGGGTGAAAATTTATACTTATGTTTCCAGAGAAACCAGACGCCTTTCAATCAGCTTTTTCTGAAGTGTGTGTGTGAATCCGGAACGTTCTCTGTGTGTTCCCTCAGGTGCTGCTGAAGAACGTGAGCACGGTGTCTCTGCCATCCGTCATGGACCCTCTGGCCTTCGAGAGCGTCCTCAACTCGGCCTACACGGGCCAGCTGAGCATCGTGCGTGACGACATCGTCAACTACGTCACAGTAGCCAGCTTTCTGCAGATGTGGCACATTGTGGACAAGTGCACGGATATCCTCAAGAGGTCGCGACCTTTGACCCAGGCCAGCCCAGGCGTAGAGCCTGGCAACTCCAGGCACCAAAGTCCCAGCAGCTCAGACTGCCTGACTGAATCCGAGGAGCAGAAGAAACCCCTCGGAGGAGAATGCGCTGCTCTTCCGCCTCTGGCCACCTGGAGGAGGCCGCAGCAGGTGCCCCAGCAGGGTAAATGGGGCAAATCCAGGCTGTTTCTGCCTCCCCAGCACAGAGGCGATTCTCCCCCGGCTGGAGAAGTAGAGCGGGCATGTAGCCCAGAGGCTGCGAATGAGAGACGCAACTGGATGCGCTCTCGCCTCCGGGAGAACAGGGAGGTAGACGAGGAGGAGAGGAGGCGAGGGGAGAGGTGGATGGAGGCGGATGAAGGTGTAGGGGAGGAGTCAGAGGAGGAGGAGCGACGGGCCGGTGAGTGGAGCGTCTGCATCACTGCTGTTTAACTTTAACTCCTGTCCACCAGGGGGAGCTCGCGCTCTCTCTCTCTCACTCTCTGTCTTTGTGCTTTTTTTTTCTCCCTCAAAGCGGATCAGACATTTTCTGCACCGCAAGAGTGTGTGTGTTCGTTGTTGTGTGTGTGTTTTTACCGTCTCTTCTGCTCTTCTCCTTCAGGAGGCTGTGGCTCAGGGGCAACTCTTAAAAAGGAGGGGGAGAAAGGGGGAGAGGGAGAGGGTGCAGAGAGGGACAAAGATCAGGAGGAAGGGTTTCTGCCAGCAGCTCAGGACGCACAGGAAGTGCTCGCCGCTGCTCACTGTCCTCTTTCTGCACGCGCTCAGTGGCAGCCGGCAGCTGATTGGTCGGCGGGTCCGTGCGCTCAGCCAGGCGGGAAGTTAATCGAGGATGCCGAGAAGGACGTAGAAGAAGTGGACTTTGGACGTTTCGCAGAGGGAGGATTCGAGGGAGAGACGTACGATGAGATTGAGGATGGCACAGGACAGGTTTCCCAGAGGCCTTTGCTTCCTGTGTCGCCCGGCAATGCTGGGGGTGGAGTGGACTTTGTGTTAGGGCCTTCAGAGCTTCACTGGACATCAGGTGCGCTCTCATCCCTCTCCGTCCCTCCTTCCTCCTCTCCTGTGCCCTCCTCCTCGTCTCCGCCCTCCCTCGCGCCCTACGCAGGCAAAGTGCACTTCTGCCACTGCGGTAAAGCTTTCACACTGAAGAGCATGCGAGACCGTCACGTCAAGATGCAGCACCTGAACCTGCGGCCCTTCATCTGTCCTGTCTGTGCCAAGAGCTTCAAGATGAAGCACCACCTGACCAAGCACGTGAAGACGCACGGTGCTCTGCGGCCTTATGAGTGCAACGTCTGCGGCAAGAAGATCATCTGGAGGGACAGTTTCCTCAAACACCAGGTGCGCTGCCAGCACCTCGCCAACAGACCGGCCTGCACCGACACCAACGAGGCAGAGTCGGGGCAGGACGAGGCAGAGATGGAGTATGAGGGTTACCCAGGTGAGGGACAGGTAAAGATGGAGCATGAGGGAGCGCCGTTGGAGCACGTTCTGAAGGAGGAAGATGGAGGCAGCTACACTTGATGAGCAGATCATATCAATCAAA
The DNA here is from genome assembly GCA_024331685.1 of Stegophilus panzeri. Taxonomy (NCBI): domain Eukaryota; kingdom Metazoa; phylum Chordata; class Actinopteri; order Siluriformes; family Trichomycteridae; genus Stegophilus; species Stegophilus panzeri. Next base: position 1,864,314 of record JANDJT010000041.1, on the reverse strand, counting down.
TTTTATAATCCTGTAGATGTGAAGAAACATCTTCATGACTTGATCCACCACAGCAAGACAACATCAGCTGCTCATCTTCAAATCTGCATCATTGTTTGGTTGATTTTTATCTTGACTGGAGAAGATACAGTTCTTCAAGGAACCCGTAGATTCTCTGGTACTGCATGGTGATTACTCGCACTTGGTATCAGTATTATAATTAAACGCTGGTTCAGTGATGTAGCTCACAGGTGTCAGTACCACAACCTTGAATTATAGATAAATGTTTCTTTATTTTGCATCTTTATCAATCACATCCATTGAGGTCCAGTACCAGATAACCAAAATGGATTTTATTTTATAAGTGGAGACATAAACTTAATTTATTCTGCAGTGTAGGCTTTTCAGTTCACACCGAGTGCAACATGCATCATCAGGGTTCTTAAACAAATCTGAAAAAGCTCGGGAATTTAGATTGAAGTATCGCCAGACCTGAAAAAGTGTGAACAATGTTCAGGAAAAAAGTATCCATTGTACTGAGATGTTTCCTGATTTGCTGCAGTTTTGTTTTTTACATTTAAAATGAATTTTTAAAATGTTGGATAACTAGTTTTTTTTTTTGTTGTTGTTGTTGTTGTTTTTTTTTTAACCATTGTGTAAAATCCCAACCTTGTGGCGTGTCATTTCTGTGCTTTCTCACCATGAGTGAGTTAACATAACATGAAAATGATCAGGTATTAGACCATCTGGTTAATGTATGTACATGTGTTCACACTGTATATGATTAAATAAAATTTATTAGCCCGACAAAATAAGCTGGATATGGGCGTGACCGCAGTGAAGGCGGGAAAACGTTATTCTTTCAGTTGCCCAGTAACAGTAAAGTAGAAAATCTACATAAATTACTGTTGTAAAATGTAGAATAATTGCTCAAGTTTTGAGATTTATTAAAGCTCATTAATGAACTCCTTGTTAGGGTTTTTAAGTATTGAAAATATCACTGTGTCTACGTAAGCAGACCTGCCGTCCTTTACGCGTTTCAAATAGCAGCTCCGCATTTTAACATCAGTGTGTGCTAGTACGAGTTATCGCTCAAAAATACGCCAAAAGAACTGTCTCTTGAGCAGATGAGCGGATAAACACATGAATCAGGAAGGTGTTTCGAACTCTCCGATAGTGACACAGTGGAAGCCCCGCCCCTTCCCCCACCCCGGTCACACATTAGTAATGTTTCAGTCAGTGTGGAATGTTTTGAACGTTTTCATAAATGTGACATAAAATCTATGAATATATTGCGAACATTAGGCAAGAGTATATTGTGTATATTTAACATCAGTTAATTATGTTTATTAGGGATTCCACCGACAGTTTTTGCCACAGTGAGACGACCCCCACCCTTGGTGAGACCATGCGTCATTCCTTTTCGGGAGTTGGCACGTCTGTATAAGCTTTGTTAAATGCCTTTGTGATACCTAACACAATACACGTCTTTACTACTTCTTATTATGACCGGATTTTAACAGTTCTCACCTCTAGACTGTAATAAGCAGATTTCAGGATTGTGAGTCCAGGAGTCACCAATCCCAACTGGACAACCCTTGAAACCTCGAGACATCTTTAAGAGTTTGCATCGTTGACGGTCTTATTTTGTGAAAGCAGCTGCTTAGACACCAATGATTTTAGTAGCTCACAAATGTCATAATGTTAGCTGGAATACAGGGTAGAGTTGTAGTGATGCAGTGTGAGTAAAGATGGCCAGTTTGGGATGTGACTTATATGAGGAACCCAAGAGGAACGACATACTGTACTGTACGCTGAGGAGTATCACTATATAACTGTTTAACTGATGGGTTCTTCACAGTGCAACTCTGAGAAGAGAATTATTTTCACGGTTCTTTTAAAGTGTTGACTTTTTATGTTTTGCAGCTCTGGACAGGATTTGAGATTTTTCATGAAGACCTACAACCTGAAGAAAATCGGAACCACGCATCAGTGTAAAAGAATTAAGTGTGTTAACTTTTAATATCTTCATATGAGGGTCAGGACCCCGTCTGTGTGTTAGAGTCTGTGTTTAGATGATGTAAAATGTGTCTCCGAACCTCAGCACATGAACTATTACTTAATTATACACACGTTCTCATGTTGAAGGTCCAGCATCTGTATGATACGAAGTGTAAATAAAGACGTATGCGACAGACACCAGATCTGACCTGATGTCACAGGTTAAGTCAGCAGTTTTCCACTTCACCTTCCCAATCCAGATATAGGTCTGAAATTTCACCTTTTTCATCATGTGTTACACTTTATCACCGTTTTGAGATTTTACAGTCGTATCCAGTGCACTGCAACCTGTTGGTGTCTAAAGGTGCGAATCGAGGGACAGGAGGAAGCGAGGACAAAAGTATTTGACAAAAAAATGAGACTTATGATAACGTGACGTTATTTATTAATGACTTGTTGCCGGATCACCTGTCACTGAGCATAACGAGTTTGTCTGTACACATGAACGCTTGATTGCACACAGAATAAACATCAACGTTTTTGTCCAAGGGTTTTATTTGTATTAACACCACAGCGCTGTTGAATTCTGGTTTCTCATTGGTCAGAAGGCAATGATTGATTTCCTTGAAGTTTATATTAATGTATTTGTTCTGATGTTTCTATAGTAACAGCTCGTTCACAGGGACTTGGAAGGCAGATGCTCCACATAAATGTATTTATTTATTTATTTTAAAGCTGTTTGTTTTCTGTAAAGAGACATTAACATTCATGGAAGGAGTCTCCAGTGCCAGCACTTTGTAACAGTCAGGGGTAAAACTGTAACCTTTCCAACATCTTTAGGACAATGGAGTTTATAGTTTGTGGTTACTCGGTAACATGATAAACTTTTTTTTTTAATTATTATTAACTTGGAGAAATAGAGACTCTGGTGAGGGAACGACGACATATACCTGCTCTAATGTAAGCGAGAATAGGAACTGACTAATTTTGCAAATGTTCCACACGTTAAATATAAATGGAAAATACTAAAAATGATGGTGTCATTTAATAAATAAGCAAAATTATCAGCTTTCTATGGTATAAAAGGAATAAAACATTTCAAGGCATGCTGTTATAGGAAGTTAACAGTTATTCACATGGAGTGTTTTATGCTTTAAAAAAAATCATTAACACAAGCATGAATTAAAACAATTTATATTAAAACAATTTATATTATATTAACAAAGACAATAAATTGCCAATAAATAACACAAAAGACATATTAAACCTAGTCTTTTTTGCATCTTTACTCTTTAATTCTACTCCAAAAAAAAAAAGTCAAATAATATAATTTTATTGTGGTCGGTGATCACTATAGTAACAGTTGTTGCTGGAGCTACAAAGACAATACTCTTCTGTGGAAAACTTTCTTCCTCTCACTTCTTCATCCTATCACAGGCTGTTTAATTTTAAACCCTCTCACACCACACTGTTATTATTAAAGATTTATTGACTAAAATGTTTTATTTTGATAAGAAACTTATATTAGCTTAAGAGGATACTATTTAGGACGGATATTAGGCAAACTGGGACAAAGCACAAGAGTAATTATGAATCTGGCATTTAAACTTCTTTCAAAACTCCTTGTAGACATTTATTAATATATCAAACCTTGTTGTTATGTGAAAATAATGAACACCTTCTGACCAATCAGATTCAAGAATTTAACCAGAGTGCGGTATCATTTTATTTCTCAATGTAAGCGGTGTTTACGAAGCACTGGAGACAGATAGGTAGGGTTAGCCTAATTATTTGAGGAAATGCTGATGTATATGTAATTATGTAAGTTTTTGTGGAACTGTTGTAGATAATTTCACCACATAACGATTTTTTTCTGTAGGAAACTTTTTGTTTTCTAGAGTAAACCACAGTAATCAAACATAATTGGTCATAGTGCAGTCGTATTGTCATTTCCTCCTTTAAACCACACGGATGTCAGATGTCTAGACCACAATTAATACAGTAGAACTCATGCGTAGGTACAGTATATGAATGGTTTTACGTTAACCACCAGGCACACTTTATTATTAATTGTTGTATGTAACCTCTTTTCAGTAGAATGGGAAAGGAAGTAAACATTTCTACTTTCTTGCATGTGTCTATATATATTAACTAAAAGAGACTTCCGTAAAACCTGCATATATACAGTATGTGTACTCCTGAAGGTTTTTTTTTCTCCTTGGAAGTGTTAGAAAAGTCTGATTGAGATCTCAGAGTGTGAATATGGTGTTCGCCTAAAAACCACCAACAGGAGGACGGTATAGGATGACACCAAACTCACAGGACAGCTGTGACAATGACGAAAATTAAAAACATGCAATTAGACAGAAGAAATATTATTACAATACTCCAAACTCACTTTGGTGAATGTTTGTGTTCATGTGAACCCCTTTCTTTGCACGAGCTCATTTCCGTATTATGCTGATTGATGATGTAAGCAGAATGCAGTAATTTTACGTAATCTCAGGTCTACCACTAGAGGATCTTCATCATATAATCTGACATGGCGAACATGTTATCACACAGTCTCTTAGAATTCTGGCAATATTTTATTTGGATTTTTTTATGCTGAAATCGCAGTTAATGTGAGTTACACAGAGTCTCCTCCTGCCTGCCAGGCTTGTTGGGCGATCACTCTACCTGCAGCTACTGTAGCCAGGAGAAAGACCAGACCAGACAAACAAACGCCACCAAACATCAGTACTCGCTCAACCACACTCACTTCACCTAGAGAGAGAGAGAGAGAGAGTGAGACCACTAGATACACAAGCAATGGCACACTTAAACCGATGTATTTTGTACATTTAATAAGTGCCAAAATCACAAGTTTTAAAATACGAGTCCTTTTTCAGACAACAATTAAAAATGACAGATTTTTTTTTAAAAATAGTGAGAGTGGTTCTTTGAAACTACTTTGCGGTTGAAACAAAGTTTACAGTCGTTTGAAAGTCAAAACAAGAAAACAAAACGTCACTACTGGACTAGTGTGGTGAGCTTCAATATTGGTAAAAAAAAAAAAAAACCCTCTTTTTTTCCAAAAATTTATTTCAGTCCTCACAAACAATTTTTCATAATAAATCAAAAATATACATAATAACCAAAAAGGTGTAGGCTGAAGCCTTTGCTAATTATTGCCTACCCTTTATACATATTTTGACCCAGACCTGAAACTTGGAAGTTTACAAATTTTTGTACTCATAGATCCAGGTGTGTAAAATATATATATATATATATATATATATATATATGAGATAAAATAAGATAAACTTCCAAAGTCACTCAGCCATTCTGAATAAACCTTGCATGAACAGGTTATTTAGTGTGTCAGGATGAAACAGCGAGCAGTTAATTGGCTAGCAACTGAACTGACGAATGAATTCCTCGACCCGCTGTAGATTTCGGGAGGCGTCATGTACATAGGCCTGAATGGGAGGTGGGTTTAACACGTAAACACATCATTCCAAAGTGTGCGGAATTCACACTGTAGCCCCTAGTGTCCAATAAAGCAGCATCACACAAGCAGGAGTGCTGTACTGAGTACTGAATATCAGCATGTTTGTGAGTGTGCTATTGCTTTTCTAAAACAGTTCTATAAACAAGAAATTGATATGTCAGCGTCAGTGACATTTCAGACACAATATAGCCAAATATTTAGTTTTTGCTCCGTCAATGAAAAGAAGCCAGAGCTGGATAGAGCACTGTCACACACACACACACACACACACACACACACACACACACACACACACACACACACAGAGACAGAGACAGAGAGAGAGAGAGAGACAGAGCTGCTCCAGTTACAACCACTGACAGAAAGACATTTAATTGTGTAGGAGGACAGAAGGAGAGAGAGAAAGACAGCAGAAATGATGGTGTGGAAAGTGGAAATTAGAATAGTGTGAGAAAAAAGAAGGAAGGAAACCAGGACATGATTTAAAACCCCAAACCCTAAATAACATCCCTACCATATGTGTCTGGTTCATAAATGAGCCTTTTTTGAATGAGTCATGAAGGTGAACGATTAAGTGTTGATCACTGCCATAGACGTTTGTTCACGTCTCATTTAGAAAGTTTATCCATTCATTAGTTGGTGGATTATGAGTTTGTGATTGGTCTGTTACATATTTATTTTCATGAAGGAAAGGGGAAAGGGGGGCTCTTCTCTTCAGCACAGACTCTCATATGATGTTGAAGGCTATGGACAGGACAAGGAAGTTCCTATTGGTTCAAATTGGAGTCCCTCAGGGGTCATATGAATCTTCCTGATATTACATCCTTCCAGGGAACAAATTAATTTCTAAGTTGAAGCTTAAATTGGCATTTTATTTCAGAAACAGAACTTTATTTTCTTTCAGTAAATAAATGTTTTCTTTCAGGAAACATTTGGTGTCTGCAATCTTTTTACCGCTATTGAATTATGGAGATCTGCTTAATATGAGTGCTCCGGTACACTATCTAAAAAAACGTGACATTGTTTGTCACAGTGCTTTATGTTTTATTACTGGTTATAGCTATCAAACACATCATTGCATGTTATATGATAAGGCTGAGTTACCATCTCTGTATATGCGGAAAAGTTTTAACTGGTACTGTTTTATCTATAAGTCTATTTGTGGTTTAACTCCATCTTATTTGTCTCTTAGCCTATCTAATACAAATGTATACTATAATCTTCGTTCAAATGACCTGTTATATCTTAAAGTTCCTGGGGTCCAAACAGAGCTGGGGAAAAAAAAGACTTTAAATATAGTGCTTCTGTTACTTGGAATAATCTACAACATCATTTAAAGCTGAGTATGATTTCATCACTGAATGGGTTTAAGGTACTTCTAACAATCATTTTAAGACTGTATTTTATCCCCTGGTAAATTGTTGTTGTGAATCTTGATTGTATTGTTTTGTGTTTTGATGTTGTAAAGTTGTATATTCATGTTATTTGTTGCTGCCCTCTTAGCCAGGTCACTCTTGTAAAAGAAATTTTTAATCTGAATGAGTTTTTAACCTGGTTAAATAAAGAAATTATATGAGGTGTCAGTTGAAAGGTCGCAGCCCAGAGGCCATTTTGAATTCTGCCAAAAAGGGATAGTCAATCACGTGCTGAAGAGATAAGCGAGAAAACATGATCTTCCGAGATAATTTGGAATCACACAGCAAGTCTGTGGGGATTTACTGATGTAAAATTAGTGTTTTAGACGAAATATTTTTTTGGACTAAATATTTTTACATAATTGGATTGTTTGGGCCTTTGCCAGTGTAACAAGTTTTTATCGGGATGTTATGGATCAGTGGACTATTATGAGGCTTAAAGTGTGAGTCGCTTTGTTTTGTGTTTGTTTGTATGTTGGTGGTCTGACAGAGCAAAAAAAAAAAAAAAAA
>JANDJT010000041.1:1827597-1844322 GCA_024331685.1 Stegophilus panzeri | reverse complement strand
TACAGGAAGAGCAACAGGACAGTGAAGAGAGTAAAGACAGAAATGTCAGCATTGTGTAGAATTGAAACTCTATTGTATACGGATCAGAAGCAGCTCAGTGTTAAACTCTATCTGAAGTTCAGCTTGAAGATGCAGGAGATCAGTACAGTCAGGACATGCACACACACGCACTGATCTGAGAACAGTGGCACTCAGCTGAACATCGGAGTCCTTTTCTCTCCTTGTGGAGTTTTTCCTCACTGTGGTACAGGTACGTGTTTTCATCACTAAGTGGATTATCTCACACGCTACACTCCTGAGATAAAAAAGGGTTCCTCAGTTGTTTTTTGGCTGGTTAGTAGTTCTGACTTTCTAAAGAGGCTCCTAAGAACAAGCAAGAAAGTTTAAGCGAAAGCAGCAGAAGCCAAACTTATTCAGCAGATTCCACTCTGTAAAGACTCTGTTCAGTAACACACACTGATTATGTTCTGTTCACACACATTATGGCTGTAGTCAAGACCAAAACTATCGAGTCCAAGACCAGGACTTGAGCAGAGATTGATTCTCGAACGATTCTTAAGTGGGTCGAGACCAAGCAAAGGCCAAGGTTAACATATTAGTGATGGTGGGAATGAGACAGAAGTCCAGCGTCGTCTGTTCACACAGTGTCTGAGTGCCAGATATGACCCAGCGACCAAGTACAGGCCTGACCGGCTAACCACCACAACCTTCGCATTGTGGGTGAAATAGTTCTGTTCATACAGGAAGCACTGCAAAATACACATTTTAGAGAGGGGTGAACGATATGTGTAAAAATAAATCAGGGGAATGGTAAATGAAATTGTACAGAATAAATGACGTAAAGAATAATGAACGACGAAAATCTGAAATGCAACGAGGAGTTTATGTTTATGTCGACAACGTTCTCTTCCATTACATGACGTGTTAGTGTGTCCCAGTACTTGTATACTTATTTTACTACACACTCAAAAGTACGTACTTTATCTTCACAAAAAGAATACATATGTTTAGTGCATAGTGTAAGTATGCCAGGGATTGTTATGAATATGTCTGTTTTCTCCGTCCACACTACAACACGAAAACAGCGTTTTCAAATCCATCCAGTTGGGAGAACGTTCTCGCGAAGCTGCGTTTTCGCTGGACAACAACCAAAACCGCAGTCTCAGCGTGAACGGAAAACCACAATGTAGAGGAAAAGATGCATTTTCACATTAATCTTCTCACTTCCACCATCCATTCTTCATCACTTATTATTTTTTAAGTCTTTATTCAATTCTCTGTTTTATTAAATTCTTGTATTTTAATTTCTTATATATTTATCTCATTCGCTGTACTTATTGCGTACTTACACAGTCACAGTGTCAATCTCTCTCCGTTTCACATCGTGTGTATCCTCGTGTATACGTCACAAAAGTAATCTCTCAATCATGAATCTGGATCCCAAACAGAAACCGATCCTTAGTGCACGTACCACACAAACAACACCGAGATGAACGCCGTGTTATCTACGTTCACTTTATATAGCAATAAAAAAAAATTTTAAAAAAACATGGAGGGAATGACTTGGAGACATTTGTGACAGAATGAAACTACAGTCATGCACGAATAAAACAAAACAAAGTAATAAAAATAAGACTAAAGACTACATGTAGGCATGTGCCGATCATAAATTCTACGATTTATGATATCGTTATCGTGGACACTACGTCAGTTAGCTAGCCAACATAATGGGTTGCATATGGAACATGCTAGCTCAGTTAGCTAAAGGTCAGTTGGCTAAAATACAGTCTCTAAAGTAGTGTAGTTAAATACAGTATTGCGACAGTTCCGTGAACCAGAATAAAGGCTTAGACAGTTATCGTCATGATTACTCATCCGCACAAACAGAAAAAGAGAGGGGGTGCCAATATTTAAGCGTCCACAATAGCCATGTAGTGCGTGTTGAATATTGTTAAACGGTTTAGAATTGATTCTCGGTGCATGTGTGAAAACACAACAGACCGTTCAGGTACTGCAAAGGACTTTAACAAAAAGAGGAAGTGACACGGACATCAAAGTGGCTGGAAAAAAATAATAAAGTATGACTTCCTGTGAGCATCACTAAAGCAGTCCAGCTCTAAAAGTGGAAAAAGTTTGTAACGCCAGACTTTCTCCAATCAAAGTGCTGATGTAGACTGCTGTTACAACGTGCTCGTTAAGTCTTACTGCATCTACTGGCTCGATCCTGACACCAAAAATAACCCAAATACTCCAGAATAAAAAGCTGGACGTGATAAATATCCATATTAGACACCTAGAGAGCTCATTCTACTCAGTGACTCGAAGCTAAAGCTAAAACGGCGGATATGTTTTCCAGCACAAAACACCAGATTAACACGGAGGAGATGCTTCACATGCAGGTATCTTATCTCCGAGTCCCAGATGTTACACTTTTTAACATTACATGAAAGAATCTTTACATACATTATCTTCCTATATTAGATTTGATTAAGTTCATTTGGAGGAAAGTCACTGTTGAACAAGGTTCAGTAGCCCAGGCCGCCGGGACAAGCCGATTTAACGTGCAGGGTTTGAGACACCGTACTGCTTACTGACTTTGACGTATACATTATAGTTGAGTTAAGTAGCACGCCACTCATGGATGATGGTTAAACTTCTCAGAATAAGGAACACGCAGGTTTGTGGAAACGTTCACGAATCCGAGTAAAGTGCAGCGCAAAGCTGTGATACGCACGCAACACCTCGCGGGTTAAACGTATCGGCAGACTCTAGTGATGTCTTTACGCATCGTTTTTGCTAAAATGTTATTCAATGGACACTCTGGTGACTTTTTGGCGTTTAACACAACAGATAACATCATAAACTTGTCAGGTGAGGAGAAGCAGTTTTTTGTGATTCTTGCAGCCAAAAATTCAGCTTTTTTTTGCAGAAAACTATTCGAAATCAACGATCACTCTGAAGTCTAGTCAGTTTCTGAGCAACCAAAACATGGAAAGGTCCAGTGTGTTGCCCTGGACCTTGTCCAGTCACCTAGCTAAATAGCTAATTTATCATTTACAAGTTAAAAAAAAAAAAAAAGACCTGCTTTTGGAAAGCGGCTTACGTGGTTGCGGTAGGGCGCACTTCGTCGCCTATCTAGGGCACTAATATGGATTATCTATGTTTAATACGAGCCAGCAAGACTTTCCACTTTTCAGAAAGCAACACAGAACATTACTGTAAAAAAACAACAACTTTAAATTGTGCATTATTTGGATATTAATAAAAAAAAAAAAAGTGACTGCAAATGTGTGTGTGTGTGTGTATATATGTGTGGTTTCAGATGACAGTAAATGGGTCCCTCGATCGGGAGGACGTTATGATGTCCAGTGCTGTTGGTCCGTTCAGGACGTGAAAGGGCTCGGTCTTTTAGTGCACTTCTCTTACAAAAGCCTCCAATTCTCATTCGCTCACTCACTCACTCATCTGTAATCATCACTGACACATTTACACATCGTTTTCTATTTATCTTCCCCTGAGTCTCGAAAGAATTCAGTCTCTCGCTGCGTCTCACTCGTACTCGGCGATGATGACCATCATCCCGACGCCGAACAGCATGGCAGCGACCTCCATCACCGACTGACCTACGCTCGAGCGGCCACTCAGCAGCTCCGGCAGCACCGTCACCGTGGCGATGTAAACGAAGCCGCCGGCCGTGAAGGGCAGGATCCAGGCCGTGGCGGCCGCACCCACGCCCTCGGCCAACAGGGAACAGGCGGTGCCGGCTAACGCGCCGATTGCAGTGAGGAGCTGGAGACACATGGCCTAGGAAAAAAAAAATGGGGGGAAAATAATGAAAGAGGTCACATGACCACAATACAGCCATTGGATTTTATAGCATCATGGTCAAAAAGTCAAGTGTATACACATTTTATAATTTTTATATTATGTAATTTGTTTCCTGTTCCTGTGTGGTTGTACAACCCCAGTTCCAAAGAAGTTGGGACAGTATGGAAAATGCTAATAAAAACACAGAGGAGTGATTTGTAAACGTACTTTGACTTGTATTTAAACAAAAAAAGTATAAAAGACAAGGTATTTGATGTTTTACCTAATCAACTGCATAGTTTTTTTGAAGATAAACGTTTATTTTCGATCCCTCAGACGTCACTGTCTTAAAAACCGTCATGAGTCCGTAATGGAGATCCTGACATGGGCTCGGGAATACTTTGGTAAACCTTTGTCAGTCGACACCATTCGCCGCTGCATCCACAGATGCAGGTTAATGCTTTACTATGCAAAGCAGAAGCCACACATCAACACTGTCCAGTGTTCTCCGGGCCAAAGAGGAAAAGGACCATCCGAGCTGTTATCAGCGTCAGGTCCAAAAGACAGCGTCTGTCATGGTATGGGGGTGTGTCTCTGCCCATGGAAGGGGTAATTTGCACATCTGTGAGGGCAGCATTAATGCAGAAAGATATGTACACATTTTGGAGCAGCATATTCTGCCATCCAGAGCAGGACAAACCACATTCTGCCCGGATTACAAGCGCGTGGTTGCGTAAGCAGAGAGAGCGGGTGCTAGCGTGGCCTGCTGCAGTCCTGACCCGTCTCCCATTGAGAACGTGTGGTGCACTATGGAGGGCAAAATAAAGCGACGAAGATCCCGTCCAGTTGTGCAGTTGAAGAAATGTATAATGGATGAATGGAGGAAAATTCCGCTTGCTAAACTTAACCAGTCGGAGTCTTCACTCAGCGTCCAAATGCTAAATAAGTGTTATTAAAAGAAAAGGTGATGTACACGGCGGTAAACAGTCAACTGTCCCAACTTTTTTGGAGTGTGTTCCAGTTATCAAATTTGAAATGAGTGTATATTTTATTTAAAAATAAATTAAATTCACAAAGTAAAACATCACATAATGTATTAATGTGTTTTCAATATAGTACAGCGTGAACCAAATTATCAATTGACTTAATTTTTTTTGCATTTTCCATACTGCCCCAACTTTTTTGGAATTGGGGTTGTAATAACGGTATAATTAAGCTTTTTTTGTTGTTGTTCTAAGTGCGCCTGAAATTGAATTTTTTGTCTCAATGTGTCTAGCCTGGATAAATAAATCAATAAACAAACAAATGGAATAAAAATGGTAGAAACCTGGTAAAAAAAAAAAAATTATTCACATTCCTGTGTTATTAATATTAACTCTGTAGCTGACCAATCAGAACACTGAATCGGCACACCTTCCTCTTGGTGCATCCTGATTGGACGAGGATGGCGAAGTCTCCGATCTCGTGTGGCACCTCGTGCAGGAGGATGGTGATGGTAGTTACCACGCCGACGGCAGGACTGACCAGGAACGAGGCACCGATGGCCAGACCGTCCGTGAAGTTGTGGGTGAAATCAGCGGCCAGGTTCAGGTAACCCGATACTTTAATATCTACAGAGAGAGAGAGATAGAGAAAGGGGAGCAAGAGAGAGGGAGGGAGAAGGTGAGAGAGAGAAAGGGGAAAAGAGAGAGGAAGGGAGGGAGAAGGTGAGAGAGAGAAAGGGGAAAAGAGAGAGGGAGGGAGAAGGTGAGAGAGAGAAAGGGGAAAAGAGAGGGAGGGAGGGAGGAACAAGGAGAGAGAGAGAAAGGGGGAAAAGAGAGAGGGAGGGAGAAGGGGAGAGAGAGAGAGAGAGTTTCTATGTTCATAATCTGAAGAACATGATGATGTCATCAAAACATTGCAAAACATCAAAAGCACCAGCATCTCTTACCTGAGCTCTCCTCCTTCACTTTCTTCACCTTCTTGTCCTTTTTCTGATCTTTCTTCCCTCCTTCCTTCTTCTTCTCCTCCTCCTCCCCGTCGCTGTCCTTACATTTCGGAGCAGCTGTGAAGATACAACATTCGGGCACGTTCTAGAAATGTCTGCACTGCCAAAGGAACGTTATTTTCCTGGGCGAATCTTACCGTGCGAGTGTGAATGGGAGTGTCCTCCTTTTAGCAGACGAACAAACTTCTCCACCACCAGGAACGCCACGATGCCTCCGAGAACCCACAGACCCACAGACATCATGTGATCGTGTGCCACACCTGCACACGTGCGCGCACACACACACACACACACACACACACACACACACACACACACACACACTTAGAGATGATCTCCTCCTCCATCAGTGTTGTTTCTCTTATTTCCCTTATATTAGTGCAGCAACGTACCGTGAGAATGGCCATGTGACTCCTCGGCAGCAGCTGATTGGCCCTCGTTTCCATGGTGAGAGTGAGGCGCTGGATTGGAGGAAAGACGGAAAAAACAATCTGAGTGAGATTCATCTCACTAGTGTGTGTGTGTACACTAGGGTTGCTACTTAATTTAAGAAATTTTATGGAAACGTTTTCAAATATCGTTTTAAAGCCCTCATTTGTATTAGTTTTACATGTAGAGGTGGGATATTATCATAACTGTAGAATATGTACTAATATATATATATATATCCCTTGTGAATTGACATGCTGATAAAGATTGTGTTATATTCTGTGTGAGAAAAGATTTCGTGGTTTTTCCCCTCAGTATAAAGACCCTCCAGGAAGCACTCGCTCTGCTCTGGCATCCCCAAACGGAGTTTAAAAAGCGCAAAGCAATAAAACATAGACGCCGTTTAGAAGCACGCATCAGAGAAGCGATGCTTCTGGGTGTTTTATGTAAGTTCTTAATTTACCAGCACAGGTCCAGACTGTATACTGTATGTGTTACGGTTACGTGACCTACTAATGACAGTCTATACAATGCCTCCTACAACAAACACTTATTATGAAGGACTAAACAATTAGTCAGTGATTACTTATCCCCTGTGAATCGAACAGAATTACTACATACACACAGTACAGAAATCTAATCCTGCAGGAAGAAGAATAATCCGCAGATTTGATTTGGTTTTTGTTCCCCACCACCTTGTGTGTTTTTAAATGGTTGATTAATCACCATGACATTTTTAGAGTATGTTACCATGCCATGTACATTTTTAATGTGTGTACTAACCCAGCGCGTGGGGGATGAGGTGCAGGAAGGCGTCCCCCAGCAGTCCTCCCGAAGCAAAGCTCAGCAGGATCTTCAGTAGGTTCTGGTGCTGATCCGAGTTCGACTGCACCGGGATGAGGAAGAGGATGAGGAAGGGTGCAGCACTGATCAGCAACGTCGCTCCCACTGCCTACAAAATAAAAACCCAACAACTTGCATGAGTTCAAGTGACTGGCTGACGATGTCATATTAAACTGCAGTGGTGGGGGGTTCACATTTCACTCTATGGATTATTCATGAAAAACACAAAGCATTTAGACTGAAGCAAAGCTATAAAAAATATCCCAAACATGTTAATTAGTTCAAATGTGAAACAGTTAAGAGGTAAACATGATTCATGCATTTCTGCGTCATTGTGTACACAGTGGTATTAAACCTGCTCCTCTGCTGACCTCTGGTGGCTGATCCTTCCTATTGCAACACTTGGTCCTTTCACTTGGTACATTATTTCAGTTACTCCATAGCTACACAGGAATCATTGAGTGAATTATGGATGCTGATTGGTCAGAAGGTGTTGATTAATTTTCTATAACAGCAGCTCTGACAGTAGTGCAGGTTTATATTAATGCCCTCATTCTAATATGTTACTGTTCCTATAGAAACGGCTCATAAACAGGGACATGTACAGTGGACGCTCCACATAAACCTATTTAAAAACCGTGTAATCGAGTCTCCAGTGTGAGTGAAATATGATATCATCACAGTATTTACCTGCATCCACAACTGTACTGAGTCCCGGCTCTCAGCCTGCGACTCGCGCTTCACGCGTTCTTTGCCAGGGCTGTGCATGGGTTTGTGGGTGTGCCCGTGGTCATGTCCGTGATCGTGGGCGTGCCCGTGGTCATGTCCGTGATCGTGGGCGTGCCCGTGGTCATGTCCGTGATCGTGGGCGTGGTCATGGCCGTGATCGTGGGCGTGCCCATGGTCATGTCCGTGATTGTGGGCGTGCCCGTGGTCTGGTCCGTGATTGTGGGCGTGCCCGTGGTCTGGTCCGTGATTGTGGGCGTGCCCGTGGTCATGGCCATCATCATGCCCGTGGTCATGGCCATCATCATGCCCGTGGTCATGGCCATCATCATGCCCGTGGTCATGCTGAAGCTCCTCCTCAGAAGGCAGATTGGCCTCAGCACTCCATTTGCTTGCACCATGAAACAGCTTTACGTCGTCATGATGATGCCCGTGGTGATGGTCGTGGTGGTGCCCGTGGTGATGTCCGTGGTGGTGCCCATGGTGATGCCCATGGTGGTGGTCATGGTGGTGCCCGTGGTGGTGGTCATGGTGGTGCCCGTGCTCACATGACAGCACTGCTAAACCGAACACCAGCAGCAGCACAGACACACATAGGGCCCTCATCTCACCTGGAGGACAACGAAAACACACCATTTACTCTACAACCCTGATCAGGATGTGTACGGACACTTAGTGTGACTAGCGCTGAGCTAACAGAGTGTGTAAATACTGCTGTGTTTAATTAAGCAAGGAGTGGAACTATAAACTTGCCACAAAGGTGGAGTTAATTTAGGTGGGAAAAATCATGTACTGAATACGTTTATAAATCAACAACAGCAAAAAAAACACAGGGTATTTAATATCGCTGAGGAGTCGTCATGCACCTAGTTACCACCTGACCAATCAGGATGCAGCTCACAAAGCAAGCCAGAGCTTTCAAGATGGAGGGTGGATGGTGTAGTGCCAGTGGGCAGACGTGTCAGTGAACATGAACAGCTTTACAATCGTGTACAGTTGTGTAACTGTTGATATGGGGAGGTTTTCTTGACGAAAGGGGACGTTTGTTTATAATTTACGGAAGACAAACTGCTGTGGTGTAAGAGGAATAAAAGACTAATAATAATAATAATAATAATAATAATAATAATAAACTATGAGATGGTAATATTAACGCTGATATATATATATGGTTCTAGTTAGTAAGTGGTACAGTTTATCACCCCACAGTTCCTGCCTTTCGATATAGTGCCCTTTCCTTATTTCATACTCTAAATAGTGTTCTTATATAGGGCACGAATCTGAGATCTCATGCACTCCATAGTGAGTAAAGGCAAATTATTTCAACCACAACACATCAAGTCAGGAAATTAATCCCAAATAACTTCCTGTTGGATATACTGTATAGTGCACTAGATTGGGTGATACCCTATGTAGGGTACTTAATGTATAACGCAGATCTTCATTTGGGATACAGCCTTCGTTAGAGCGCTTCCTCTAAAAAAAAAAACATTTTCTATTTGTTTCATTCATTTTCATTCATTTCTTTTAGGCTAATCTGCACTCTATAGCAAGATTAAAGTGTCTTTTTTACACGACATATCTGTTAATAACGATTAGAAATACATGAATGTGGTTATAAACAGATGTATAAACACTGCTCATGAGTAAACAGTGGAAAACCAGTGCCAGTAAACTAGCCGGCTAGCTAGCTACGTGCTGCAAAATACAACAGATATGCTTTATTTATTTTACTGCATAATATTATATAATATAATATACTCACCGCCGGCGTGAAGCGTGCAGCGCCTGTAAATCTATATTTCTGAATGAATATAATTTAAACTATTTCCTTGGAGGCTGCAGATCATCAGATGCTCTCTGCTTTTCTATCTAACCGACGTGGCGTTCAGTCCAGCTCAAATCTCGCGAGAACTCGGACCACGTGATTTGAGAGCGCCACAATATGGCGGTGTTCTTTGAAAGTATATCTCAGAGGTCTGTCTGCTATAGGGGTTGCTTTTCCCATTTTTAGCTCTGAGTCATAAAACATAGTTAAGTCATTAACTATATGAACAACACATATTGGAACAAACATAACGTTAATGTTTAATATATTTATGTTTGAACATAATCTAAATCTGTGTTAAGCTTAATTTAAATATGAATGTATCGTTAGCACATTTTCCAAACTTCCTGTTTTACATTTACACACTGTTTTTGGTTGGAAGATCAAGAACACTTTTGGTCTCTATGTGTGCTATGTGTGGTTTTCTATTTTTACCACACTGCTGAAAAAAAAACCCAATTGAAACCATCAGAGAATTTCTAATGGTTTCCACTAGAAATACCATTACAAACCATCAGCTAGCCATTAAAACCATTACCATTACTGGTCCTTAATGGTATCCACTAGACATATGGCACCAATAGAAGGCAACAAATTACCAGTAGAGACCCACATGGACCATTACGATATCCATTCAAACCAATACAATTACAGTTATATGACAGAGTCATATCTCCATGCAGTTCTCACCTGGTTTCCCAATAAAGCTGAGCAGGGTTGAACCTGGCCAATAGCTGGATGGGAGACCTTCTGGGGAAAACTAAGGTTGCTGCTTGAAGTGGTATTAATGAGGCCAGCAGAGGGCGCTCACCCTGGTCTGTGTGGGGCCTAATACCCCCACAGACTATACACAGTATATTGACGGGGACACTATACTGTAAAAACACCACGGTCTTTCTGATGAGACGTTAAACTGAGGTCCTGACTCTCTGTGCTCATTAAAAATCCCAGGACACTTATGGTAAAGAGTAGGGGTATAACACCGGTGTATTGCCCAAATTCCCCCAATGACCCTTCATCATCATGGCTCATCTCTGAATTGGCTACATCACTCTCTCCTCTCCACTAATAGCTGGTGTGTGGTGGGAGTTCTGACGCACCATGGCTGCCGTCGCATCATCCAGGTGGATGCTACACACTAGTGGTGGTGGTAGTGGTGGTCCATATAAAGCGCTTTGAGTGTCTAGAAAAGCGCTATATAAATCTAACTGTAATTATAACCATTACAAATTCTATGAGGGGTTTCTATTGTTTTGTTCAGCAGGACATTTAAACATGTATGCTCCTGGAACACCAGCTCACACTAGATCAAAGACTTTCTGGTACTACATTTATCCTCATGGCTAAAAGATGTGAAACAGAAACCTCCTAGACACGTAAAGTCAACACAGTTAAGGTCAGTGCAGCCAGTAGTGTGATACTCCACGTGTCCACCAGAGAGCGAAGTGCCCAGAATTGTACTTCATGTACCATGATGACTAATTTTATCACCTTAGTCATTATTACTCATCACATACTGGACTATATAACTTGTCTATAATATCATATCAAATCAAAGCCGGATTGCCTCAGCTATCATGCCTCTGGCTTTCGGGAATGATCCCTCTTGCTTTTGTCTGCCTGAGCTCTGCTGCAAACCACAGATGGAATATTTTAGTATATTGTCTTTGAATTTAAGACTGTCACTATTGTTTCTTTCAACTGTGCAAAAAAAAACCATCTTCTGGAATGATGTTAATATATCACTTCAGCTCTCATTTAGCCTGTATAGTCTTCGAAGCAGATCAGAGGAGATGTATAGGGTGTGCATTAGTTTATAAATTAGTTATAAACAAGTTATTAATACCATTTCCACATTTTCTAAATATCTATCTTTTTGAGGGGCTTTTCTTTTTTTTTTTTTATCTAAAAACAGTTAAAACATTAACTATATGAACTATACACGTAGTATTGAAACAAACACGCAGGCTACACTATAAAGTTATAAAGTTATATTTCAAAAGTTACACAGGAAAAAACAAACGTTTAAAATTTATATTTCAGTTTTCTAAATTAAAAATCATTACATTTACATTTATTCATTTAGCAGACGCTTTTATCCAAAGTGACTTACAAATGAGGAACACAGCAACCCTGACTAAGATAAAGCAACTACTGAAGATGAATGAATAAATGATTATTACACAACTTGAGATATCGCCTCAATAATTATAATCATAAAATAGAGATTGTAAAAAACTGTAGTGGAGAGAAGTCTCCCTTTCTCACTTAAACCCCATCTTATACCCGCTGTCCAGCTAGTCCGTTGCTGACCCTCCGCCTCTGTCTCAGTCACCCCTCTTCAAGTTCAGCCCACTACCCCTCTTCACACACACACACACACACACACACACACACCTCCTATGACCCTTAAGCCGCGGGCGGGAAGAGTGCCTTTTGTCTCTATGATAAGTAGGCCAATTCAATATCGCTCGATTCCATTACAGACATCTGCATATCGAGCATCTGCTCCCCAAATCACATTTGTCTGACTCTTAAAACCCCGAAACCCCCAG
Source organism: Stegophilus panzeri (assembly GCA_024331685.1). Taxonomy (NCBI): domain Eukaryota; kingdom Metazoa; phylum Chordata; class Actinopteri; order Siluriformes; family Trichomycteridae; genus Stegophilus; species Stegophilus panzeri. The sequence continues at coordinate 1,832,147 of JANDJT010000041.1, read as the reverse complement.
ATGACCCAGTGTGACCCCAGAACCCCTCCCCTGACCCTGGACCCCTCACACTTTTTTTTCTCAAAAATGTCTAGAAACAGAGCGGCCCGAGTTCAAGGTAAAGGTCCTTCTCTTTCTCTGTGTGTCCGTAATCATATGCGTTGCTTTTTTTGCCGTCTTTTACCGTTTCTGTTCACACGCACACAGACACAGACGCTGCCCACCCAAGTAAAAGACTAACTGGGGTTTGGTGGGAGGAGGAGGAGGAGGGGGGGGGGGGGGCATAATTTGTTTTTGCAAGGATTGTCTCTTAACTTTTTGTTTGCTCGATCCTAAACGTTTTCCCGCTTTTGTGAGAGTCACGTCTGTTTCAGATCTTTGTGTGAAGAGGTTAAAGCAACGAGGAAGTGAACAGAGAAGTTTCACGGAGCAAGTCAAGAACGAGTCTTTTGAAACCAAAAGGTTCTGTATTATAGAAAAAGCACATAAAGTATGTTTCATTATATCACTAAAAGGATCAGTAAGATTTTAGTAAAATACTGAGTTGGTGTGATACTGTTGACACGACGAAGTTAATTATTTTCCTCTAACAGCACGTCTCCAAGTGTTTTATTCCTCTTACACTACAGCAATTTACCAACAATTTGCCTTCTTTCTTTTTTTTTTTTTACATGTACAGTACTGCGTAAAGGTCTTATGCACCCTATTTTTTAGTATAAATTTTGTTATAGATGTTTATTTTATGACTTCTACATTATCAAGTCTGTACAAAAGCATTTTATGTTACAAAAAAAACTAATTTAGTATGTCAGTGAAGTAGGAAACATTACAAAAACAGAGCAGTTTCCAGACAAAAAAACATAATGAAGACTGCTGGGGTTTGTTACAAAAAAAGAAGTGAGTGAGAGTCAAAGTCTCCAGAAGAACTGGAGCAGATTCTCCAAGATGCTCAATGAAAGTTACAGATCATTTCCTTATAAAACTGTATAAAGTGCACCTGAGACGACTGGTCGTCACACCAGATATTGACTTAGTTTAGTTTAGTACTGTTTTCTGTGTGTATATATACACACAACCAGTTTGTAGACACTCGACTGAAATGTTTCTCGCGATGTTAAAAAGCTTTTGATCTGAAGGTGTATGATTACATTTTTGAAATCTGTGTTGTAAACAAAAATATAACCGTGCCGACGTATTCATTTCTTTCATTAGGGAACTAATATTTTATTTACAAAAAAATATTTTTTTAAATGCATGACTTGGAGCGAAACATTCCAAAAAGCATACCAATAAGTGTCCATCATAGGCGGGAACTTTAATACTTTAATTAATAAGAAATCGGTCGAGAAATAGCCAAGAATACATTTCCGGATATTCTAGGTAAAAAGGGCATCTACTTTGAAGATGGTAAAATACTCAATTATTGTGATTTATTCTGGATTATAATTCCCATAGTTCCATTTGTGTTATTCCAGAGTTTTGATGGAGGGGGGGGGTTAAAAATAAAGAATGAGTGTGTTTAAACTTTTGACCGGTAGTGTATATATTTATGTAGAAACATTTAATTTCATTATTTTTGAAGGTATCTCTGGACTTTTGGAACGTACTGTAAGTTTATAGTTAATGCTGTGGAATGTCTGTGAAACATCTGTGTTAGTTCCTGTTCTCACTTACGTTACAGCAGCTATAAACCGCTGTTCCCTCACCAGCCCTCAGTTTATTCTCTCTCTTGAATGTAATAAGACAAAACCCCACAGAGAAACCACAAAGAGGTGTAAACTCCTCTGTCCTGAAGAGGTCAGAAAAGTAATGTTACAGTTTCACCTCTGACACTGGAGACTCCTTCCATCTAAATTCCATCTTCCATCTGTTAAATAAACATCTCCTTACAGAAAACATATTCACCATATCAACGATTACACGCGTTTTTCGTCCGTCGTGAAGCGTCCACCCTGTGAACCAACTGTTACTATAGAAACGATAACGTATTAGAAGGAGCGAACCAATATGGCACAATCCATGGATAAGATGTTGTACTGCAGGATCTTTAAAGTTTTGTCAGAAACCTGAAGCGGATTTTCAGGTGTTCAGATCAGATAGCATGTCCTGTCTATTCGGGACATCGAATGACCATGAGACCAGAATGTGATCTGCCCGAGTGACCGAGTGCTCCAAAGGCACTGTCAAAAGGCATTATTTTTTATTTTTTATTTAATCAGCTATAATGAGGATACAGATAAGAAGCTTCTTACATGCAGCATGTAAAGTCAACACAGTTACAGTCTCCAGAACCAAGATGAAAAGTAGGAACTGTGTTGATAAAAGCACCTTAAAAATCTTGATTTTATCCACTGACTCGTCTTATTTTAGATATGAAAGCATCAGCAGCATATCGAGGATGGTAAAAACTCTTAGAAGGCCAGCAGTGTTGATGTTGCAGTTATACCACTAGATAAATAATGATGATACCTGGGGCAGGAATACATCTTTGATTAACATTAAAGGGATCAAATTAAAGTCCATAGTTATGACCACTGAGGTTATGTGAGTGTGAAACTCTTTCTAAGAATTTGGTAAAATATGATTGCTGCCTTCAGAGGATTTCAGAGAGGAGTGAACTTGGTGTCACACACAGACACTTGATGGGCAGAAGGTCTTCTGCAAATTTGCCATAGATCCTTCATGTGGATCAAAAATGGAAGGAGATCCAAAAATGTCTCAGTGGGGTTTAATAAAAGATTTATAAATCCACTGCATTCGCTGTATCTGAGTTTCTAAAAAGCGGTTTGCTTTTTGTTTTCGATTTCTCTGTAGGAAAAGGAGTTTCTTGCACCGTCACTACATTTTTAGAAGGACATACAGTATTTCTCAAAAGAGCTACCCAATTCGTTTTAAACTGCTCAAAAAATGCATAAAACGTTTCCTAACAAGAGCTGACAAAAGAAGTGGTGCAGATTGAGATGTCAGATCAGAGCCTGCTCATGGTATCGCTCTGATTAATTCATTAATCTTATTTATTTTTTTATTCAGCAGATTAGTCAATCCGACATGACGTTGGTGGAGGTTTATGATGCTCCAGATCTGACTGTTCTATCTTGAGAGACAGAATGTGTGGCTTGGGACTAAAGCTGCAGTGTTGTCTGTAATCCTGTTAGTCATACTTGTACCGTAGAGCTCACGCTGAGCGTCTCTGTGCCGTGTTCAACAAATATATCACTCAATTCTTTAAACACAATAAAGTCTAAAGCATAGAAACAGAGCAGTGGGAGCAGGTGAAGTTCAGTGTGTGTGTTGGACTGGTCATCTATATTCTTGATTATAGCTAATCACCCAATGTATATGTGTCTCTGGGATTTCTCTTGTTTTTTTTAACCATTATCTAATTAACGCTTCTGTTCTCTGTATTAACCTTGACCAACTTTATATATACTGTATATATATATATATATATATACACACACACACAGTGGGGGAAATAAGCATTGAGCGTGTCAACATTTTTTTCAGTAAATATCATATTTTTTCAGTATTAACTCAAGAAATCCGGAAATATAAAGAATTCACAACATTAAAGTCCATAAATAAAGTTATGTGTAATAAAGTGGAATGACACGGGAAAAAAGTATTGAACACGCTCTATTCATCGTTCCTTCAATACTTATTTCCCCCACTGTATATATATATATATATATAGTCATGAAATAATATACAATACCTCATCTATCTTCTCTTCGTCTCAGGGCTGAAGTGCTGTGCATCAAATAAAGTGGTATAGGAAATAAAACAGCACTAGAGATATAAAACAAAAAAATAAAACAAAAAATAAAAAATAAAATAACAGAAAATGAAATTAAAAAAAAAAAAAAAAGATAAAGCAGCAAGGCAAACAAAGTGTACCTGTATATAATTTCTTGTTGGAAAAAAATATTAAGTGGTCATAAACAACATCCTGTTTTTTGTCATTTTGTATTATTTATTGATCTTTCACTGGAAAATCAGCTAAAAAAAGCTTCATTTCTTTCTCCTCCAGAGAAACACTTTTTCAACACAGGTTGAATCTCTAAAATATGGTGATTAATACAAGCATATATATGTCCTTTGGTCTTTCTCTCGTCCAGAGGGACACTTTTTCAGCAGAAGCAGAAGAATGCCTGTCATCCACAAACACTCACAGCCTTCTGTATCATTTATTCAATAGGAGCTAAAATAAGACACTTTCCTTTCTGATGTCCGGTTGTCTTGGCCAAGTAACGGACAAACTCACACACTGTCTGGTATTCCTGTCTTTCTGAGGTGTCTCCATTAACGTGTGTGTTACTGTGGCGAAACAAAGATAAGCCTACGCCTCAGTTCTTTAAACATGGCACGCAAATAGACAACTTTTTAGCTAAATTAAAGCTGATTTTATCTATAAGAAATTTGATGAATACACTCCACGCCAACAGACACACACACGCGCACACACGCGCACACACACACACGCGCACACACACGCACACACACACACACACACGCACACACACACGCGCACACACGCGCACACGCACACACACACACACGCGCGCACACGC
>JANDJT010000041.1:1810638-1825638 GCA_024331685.1 Stegophilus panzeri | reverse complement strand
TCAGTGATGATTTAAATTTTTTCAAGTCATAACCATGTCGGATTTCTTTTCATAGTGCATGAACACACTGATTTATCTCTTTACCCTGCTGTAAAAACTCTCTCTCTCTCTCTCTCTCTCTCACACACACACACACACAGACACACTCAGTGTTTGTTAAACAGCCGAATACCTCTTCCTAACACAGAGTTTGAGTACAGCTCCATAAAAAAAAGCTCCTGAAGAACAGATTGGCTGTAGATGTACTCCTGCTGAGCCGAGCAAAGTGTGTGCGTGTGTTTACTTGTTTATTCACTGTAAGGGTCAAAGGTCAGCCCGGCTCTCTACAGGGAGAGGAAGTGTGTTTGGACGGCACGAGCGCCCGACTTCACAGCCATAAAGTTTGAGTGTGTGTGCAGTAAAGAAAGACGTGTGTTTGTCCTGCACTCCATAAACATTAAAGAAACTTTAACGCCTCCTTACAGAAAATCAACGATCACACACACACACACACACACACACACACACACACACACTATAGAAACCATAATGTTTCAGAGCGAGTGCATTAATATAAACCTGCGCTACTGTCAGAGCTGCTGTTATAGAGAATTAATCAACACCTTCTGACCAATCAGAACCCAGAACTCAGCAGCGATGTGGAGCGATATTTAATCATATTTAATAAGTCCCCTGGTGGAAATGAGAGAAAGTGCTGTTTCTGATAAATTACTTATGAACTTATGAATAATGATTCTTCTAAGCAAGTCCACTTAAAACCATGTTCTAGCAGTTTTCCGTCACGCAGCCGCACTTGTACTCTGTCGTGTTTATTGGCACCTTCTCCAGAAACCAGGAAGTTCACTGAAGCGTTATCATGGCCATCTCTTATTTCATCCATTAATCAGATCACTAGAGTTCCACAAAAATGCTAATGTGTCTTCAGAGCTTATCCAGTGATAGCTAAAGTTCTTTTACTAAGAATGAATGTTTGACATTGAGAACGGTTTGCACATGTATCGCATATCTATCAGAAACCTGACCAGCGAGTGACCAGCGAGTCTAATCTCTCAGACAGTGCCACTCGGTCAGTTTTCTTCTCGATCGGTCCGTTCTGCATCTGCATCCCTCTGTCCCTCTCATCCCCCCCCCTCCTCCTCCATCCCCCCTCCTCTCTCTCCGCATTGTGTCCGAGGAGATTTTCTCCATTGAGGTCCAGTCTCTTAGGAAACCCCAGTCCTGCATGAAATAAGAAAGAGAGAGAGAGAGATGGGGGAGTGAAAAGAGGGGAGAGGAAAAGTAGGGGACAGAGGGAGAAAGCGTCAGTAAGGGTTGAGCTCGGACAGAGAGAGGACACGGAAAAAGCAGGGCGGAAAATAAAGTCCAACAGAACAACGCTGAGAAGAAGAAGAATCGAGAATCAATGGAAGAAGAAGAAGAAGAAGAAGAAGAAGAAGAAGAGGGGGAAATCAACAATAAGAAGTGTGAATCTGAGGCAGGGATTTTAACACAACTTTTTATTTCTTCTGTCGTAACTTCCTTCCTTTTTAATTTTTTTCTCCCAACAGGCCTTCGATTGAATATTTATTTTGAAATGCTTTGACGAGTCTTTACAGCTTTACGATGTCGCGTTTCGGCTCTTTGTGTCGAGCGAAGGCGTTTTGCGTGGACCGGCTCTATTGTGCGATGGCAGCTGTGGGTGTCAGGACAGAGGCCTACTGCTCAAAAGGAGGGAACACACACACACACACACACACACACACACACACATACACACACACACTCGCATACACACTCAACCCAGCACTCACCTAATCAGCATGCATCTCATTGGTTAAGCAGTAACACTGAGATCAGACAAGAGTCCGATTAGATGTCTTTCATGTTGATAGTCGATCGATATTGTAGTAACTTTAGAATCTCGCTATTGTAAAAGCAAAAAAACCTCTGTGGTGTCCAGAGTGCAGATGTTGGTCTCCACTGTGGAACCTTCAACGGTGCATCTTTAGTATTTTTAGAGGTACGTTAGAGGACCGAGAAGATGAAGTGTACCTTTAAACACAATTTGAACTTGTTAACAGTTTTAATTGAGCTGAAAGTTTTCTGAATGTTACAGGACTCTCAATCTGTTGAGTTTTTTTGAGAACCTTTGTGTAACATTTCATAAACATTCCTACAATGTTGCTGTTACAAGTTTTTTTTTTTTTATTTAGTTATAGCAAACATTAACTCAAAAAGTGTCCATAACGCCAACTGTGTGAGAATTCAGAACATTGCAGGGAAGTTATTGGGTTCTTTTTTGTTGTACTTTTAGAGTTTTGACTTTATTAGAACATGTCAAGTACATTAACTGAAGTTTTTGATATCATTCTCTCATCAAAAAATATATATTAGCTCCAATATTTAATAAGGATGGGAATTTCAACCTATTTTTGTATTTTGTAAAAAAACTACATATTTAATAGCGGTCAGATATTTTGACAGAATATTTGATATTATTAGGTTATATAGGCCTCGATATCGCTGTTTCAAACTAACCTGATCATGAAGCGTGTTTCTAAACCCTTCAGCGTCAATAACACATAAAAACCAACAAATACAAAACCTGTGTTACTGTGTCTATTATATACTGAGGATAAACATGAACAATGTACAATAGACTAAAAACTAGCTTACAACCACATAATACCTGAGAAATGACCTTTATAATATAGCGTAAAATAGTTTACCTATGTAAAATACATTTTTAAAAAAACTAGCTTAACAAAGTATAACAGCAGGCAAACTAGCTTAGCTATGTAAATGAGACTTAAAAACTAGTTAAATTTTTTTTTTTTTTTTACTTTTAAACAATCTTTAAATAGATTAATAATGCAAAATACACCCCTAAAAAAAACTAGCATAACAATATAAAAGAGACAGAAAATTAACTTACAGGATGCAGTGTGCCTTAGATTCGATCTTATTTAATGTACATCGTTAAAGCTTCAGAGCCACTTTGACGGTGTATTTACATTTTTTTTTTGTAACTGTGGAAAAAAAATGACCTGTAATGTTTTTATTTCTGACAGGAGAGTGTTATTATCATTCTGACAGTTTTAGCTTGAATATAAACTTTGATTTGCTTTTAGACAGTTTTCAATGTGGATTTGTTAGTTTAATCTTTTCCGTCTTCCTTTTTCCCCTTTTTAGATCGACTTTATTGACTTGTTAAAGGTTTTAGTTTCAGTTTCAGTTTTAGCAGTTGTAGCTCTGTGAACTAAAAGCATTAGAAACCAGGTTATGTGTTTTCCCAGGAGCTGTATTTCTTAGTTTATAGTTTCTTTACCTTTAGTCTAGTTACTATTAAAGAACTTTAGTTTTAGTGTATTTGTGTATGTTTAATTGTTTAGAAAGGAACGAATAATGACAGCACGTAGTGTTTCCGTCAAATTATAAAATTGAAAACAGTACACTCTTCACATATCGCTCCTTTCTTCTTTCCTTTTTACATTCCTCTCCACTTTCCCTTCATCTTCATTCAGTTTATTAGATCCCCCTAATTCTCCTTTCTGGTCATTAAATCATGTGATAGTAGTACAACAAGTGTATGAGAGAGAGAGAGAGAGAGAGAGAGAGAGAGATGCATGTTGTTTCTGTGTGTGTGTGTGTGTGTGTGTGTGTGTCTGTTTTGATCTTTAAAGCTGTGAGGTATTGTGTAGTGCTATTATATGTGTTTGAGTGTGTGTGCAGTGACCCCAACACCACTGATCATTGTGTGTGTGTGTGTGTGTGTGTGTGTGTGTGTGTGTGTGTTATAGAGAGGGTCAGAGTACAGCCTTTGCTTTAGATGACTCACCAGTAAAATGTGAATTACGTGTTAGGATTTTAAATGATAAAACATTATGTCAGGTATTTATTCAGAAGAATCTTTCAGGTGAACATGTCCTGTAAGAAGCAGGTGTTGTGCAGAGGACAGGAAGACTTTTTACACAGCAGCAGCAGCATCAACGGTTTCACACAATAACTGTGTCAGTCGCTTGTTAATTGGCCAACGGTCAACTAGACTCCGCCCCCTCACATCAATAATGAATAATAGATAATAGATAAAGTCTGTTTATGTTGCTTTCGTTTGTTTTTCCATTTCAAATGTTTGTTTTCATCATTTCGGATTCAGTGAAGGATCTCGAAGGACCCGGGTCTGTGTCAGTGATTATTAAGTAGATTACAGACCAGCGTTAAAGCCTGATGTCCTGCTAATATGCAAAAACATCAAATATATGATAGTGAAGGAGGACCACATGACGGCTGCAGTTTGAGAATATTTTAGTCACGTGAAATGTATTTCTGCACATTTTTTATCAAATCTTTTACAAAAACAGAATAAGTCCACATCGTAACCAGAACATTGTCTGTAGAATAAATAACTGTAGTTTTAGCTCGACCCTGCTCACGCTGAAATGTTCTGCAGTGTAGATTCACATTTAGATTCATGAATGTTTGATTTCTGGACTTGAAAAAAGTCAGTATTAAATTTCTCAAAAATAATTTTATGGAAAAACATGTATTCACTTCCTGTTTTAGTGTCACAAGAAAAAACAACCTAAAAATAATAATAAATAATAATAAATAATCCTTTTTAAAGTAACAACTGAGAAGTTATTTTCCCATTTTCATTTTGAAAAGAAAAAGGAATAAACACAAGATAAGAATACTGATGTATATTTTACATATTAAAAATAAAAAAACATAAATCTGTTAATGACAGTGCTCTTGGTTACAAAGTTTCATTTCTTGATTTTTTTTTTTTTATCCTTTATTCTTTTCTTTCTTCTCCTCTTCTCCGTTCATCTTCTCTGTTCTCTCCTAATCTCCTCTCCTTTTCCTCGTCACATCTCTTTCGTTAAGAGGCGGAACTTATTTACTCTTCTCCTCCTCTACTGCCTCTCATCTTCTTCTTCTGTTTTCTTCTTTCACGCCATTTTCCACTCTTCTTTTCCACTCGTCCTCTCCTCAGTCCTCAGGTCTCTGCTGGTCCGGAGCTGATTGTCCAAACGCAATTCTTGTCCCCATGTAAAATCAGGAGTTGTGGATGGACATCACGCCTCTGACCGGCGTTAACCCCAACTCCAACTCGTTCACCTCCGAGAGAGAGAGAGAGAGAGAGAGAGAGAGAGAGAGAGATATTGTGGTTTGCATTTCTTGCTTTCAGAGCGTTCACCCTTTCCAACACTACAAGGAAGAATGTGTGTGTGTGTGTGTGTGTGTGTGTGTGCTGGCTGAGGCTCACAGGGGATCACACAAAACCAAAGAATAAGGAAAAGGACAGCAAATAAAAAGAACAAAGACTGGGATCACAGAGAGTAAGGGAGAGAAGGAGAGAGACAGAAAAAGGAAGAATATTTGATCTTCAACAAAACTGGTGATAAACATTAATAAAAGCAGGAGAAACAGGGAGAAAAGAGAGAGAGAGAGAGAGAGAGAGAGAGAGAGAGAGAGAGAGAATCAGTATGCTAATGGTTTAGCTGAACACACAACAGACCCACTGACCACACTAATCACTACTACTACACACACACACACACACACACACACACACACACACACACGTTAATCCCTCTGCACTCACAATGCACACACACTGACACACACGTGTCTCAACCCCCTTACACCCCGACCCCGGACCGACGCTACGTGTGACAGGTCATCTAGTATTTTATTATATATTTAATATTTATTTAGTTTTTCACATTTTGAATTTTTTTTTTTTTTTTTTACTTTTAATTATATATGATTACGTTGAACATGAAAATGTATTCATTTGTATTTGAATTTTTACATTTATTTATTTTATTTTTTCGCAAATCTTCATATTCTACATATTGTTCTTATTGTTGTTTTCCCTGGTATGCTGATGTAGAAAGATTTACTGTTATACATTCTCGGAAATATCCTGAATGTCACAAATGAGATATAATAATAATAATAATAATAATAATAAACAACACAGTAATAAAGATATAATAATAAAGTGAGAGATGGTGTGTGGTCTTTACTCTTCATACACTATAATGTACCCAGAACAGTAGATTTCTCCTCCACGACCGGACTGGGTAAGACATTTAAATAGTAAAAATGTAAATAAATAAAATGAAAAGAACATGGGTCAAATGGATAAGCAGACAGGCATTAGCTAGCTGTGTAGCGAACAGTGCATGAATGAAAAGCAGTGCAGACATGAAGTGTAATCGAATATACAATAATAAGGAAATGTTTGAAGAATATGATGTATACAATGAAAATAATACTGTGCACAGCTCATGAGGTACAGTAACACCAACAGTCTCACATTTTGTCGTTTACAACGAACTGTATAATAACGAGGTGCCTGCATTTAATTCTTTCTTTTTTTCTACCAAGAAGCTACCAAACACGGACATGCGGACGGAGCCGTAGTTAATACCAGGAGTCGTCTCTGCAAACCACGTCCTGTAAGAACTGAAACCGTGGTCCAGTGACTCGTTTTCAGAACACGAACCATTGTCTCTTCTGTTGCAGATGCTCGGTTTCAGCCAATCACATACATTTATGCTAATTATTTAGCTGAATGCAGCTCATCAGTCCAGAGGAGTCGAGACTTTGGCTCAGAAAGAGACGAGTTCTCAAAGACTTTCACAGATTTTTAATTTTACTTCCTCTCTCAGGTCTGAAGTGTTTATTCTCCTGCATCAAATTTAAAATAGGTGTGTCATCTATTCAGAGTGATAGCTCTTCACACCTGGCATTATGAATGCCACGTGTCTTAACTGTACACTTGTGATCAGAACATATCGTACCAGATGTGAGCAGATCAGAAGATAAGCATTTGAAAGGTTCAGATGAATCTTAGTACAGAGTCACCAGAGGAAAAGGATGCTGCATCTCTCAAAAACAAGAAAACACAAAGCAATCTGACAAAACTGGACGCGGAGTCTCAGCCCCGTGTTATTTTACTTTTCTGATGTACTGAAGGATAAAATATACATATAATTCATTTGCCAGTGACTCCATGTTAAGGGCTCCGAGTTTTCACAATAACCAGAAAATGAAATAATGAACACACACGAGACCAACAAACAGAGGCAGAGAGCATGGAGTTTATGAACGGTGGTTTTATTGACATCGAGGAGCAGGGAGGGCGTTTACTTCTTCTTGGACACACCGACAGTACGACCGCGACGGCCGGTGGTCTTAGTGTGCTGACCACGCACACGCAGACTGGGGAGAGGGAGAAAAGGAAATCAGTACATCAATCCATCCTGTAGAACCTGGAACACTGAGCGTTTTATAGGTTCTAACACTGAAACGATAATAAAACAGATTCTCACCCCCAGAAGTGCCTGAGACCACGGTGAGCCCTGATCTTCTTCAGTCTCTCCAGATCTTCTCTCAGCTTGTTATCCAGACCGTTGGCCAGAACCTGGAACACAACGCCACACATAAGTCTTAATATAAATCCAGAGTCACATCTATTAAACAAAACACACACACCAAATAAACAAACAAAAATAAAATTAAATAAATAAATAAATAAACAAACACTACACATGCTAGATATTTAAAATATGTCTGTACCTAACGAATCTGTTCTCATCACCGTGTTTAAGCTATGTTTCCATTTACCTTTGTGTGTGAATTCTGGGATCATATAATACGCTGGATGGAAACAGCAGATGTGAATACATTCTCCAAAATGCGCTTAAATAAAAACTTGTGCTCAATTGATGCAGATTTATTTTATTCTATAAGACGAAAGTACACAAGTACAATGGAAACATACTTAAATAATACGTTTCGTGATGTGCGCGGGGGGAGTAATGTGACTCTGCCTCAACAAGTCATGTGATTGGATAATTGTCTAATGTGATTGGATATTCAGCACACATGGTAGACGTATACAGCACAACTTATACGGAGTTTTTCTGAGGGAACTGGGGAGCAGTGGGCCTCATAACCAGACTAACCAGAGAACCGATCCCGCCGCACAGAATCTCAGGAGGTTGTCTCCGTCATCCTGAAACGCCCGAGCCAAAGCGCATCATCGAAATAATTTGGTATAATCACCTCCCAGAGCTGTCTCGCACCATTCCCTTCCCAAACATCAGACGTCTGCCTGCAACCTCAAGATAATGAGGGGAGTAAAAGCGTTTCTAACCCTTTTCATTTATTATATTGGAACAAAGAACCACAATGGCTTCCCTCGCTTTCAACAACTTCCGCTTGTATCGATATTTTATTTGAGCCAGTTTCTTCCGAAGTAACGATTTTGTTCTCTTGAACGAGATGGAAACAGTGCTCGATTCGCAAATGGTTTATGCGACATTCCGATTTTTCACACAAGTTAAACTCGCAACTCGGATGGAAACCTAGCCAACAAGATCCACTTCTCCAGCACCAAGAACTAAACTACTTACCAGACCCTATTTATGTACACGCTGTATATTTTGCTTCCTTATAACCCAATCCTGATACAAGATCAGAAAAGTGTCATTAAATCCCAGGTGTTCATTACAGGACACGTCTCGTACCTGGCTGTATTTGCCATCCTTAACGTCCTTCTGCCTGTTGAGGAACCAGTCTGGGATTTTGTACTGACGAGGATTCTGCATGATCGTCACCACCCTCTCGACCTGCAGAGAAATAAACGGTTAGTTAATTACTTTACACGACCTCACACTGGACAGAGGTAACACTCCTGTGATGTCATACCTCATCCTCAGTGAGTTCTCCAGCTCTCTTGCTGAGGTCGATGTCGGCCTTCCTCAGGACAACGTGGGCGTATCGTCTACCAACCCCCTGCACGCATACACACACACACACTCTCTTCAGCGTTATCAAGGACTTACTTAAACACGACCATTAAACAGAATCGAGTGTCTCAGCTCACCTTGATGGCGGTGATGGCGAAGGCGATCTTCCTCCTTCCGTCAATGTTCGTGTTGAGAACACGAAGGATGTGCTGGAACTTCTCCGGAATGACGAGAGACTGTGAAGGAAACGTACAGGTATCCGTGGTTACACTCGGCATGTTGGTTGAACACTCCATATTTGGTAGCGTTTGATTATAAAAGAAAGTTTGGTTCTCCCAAAAACAAGTCTGTTAAACAACATTACCGGAGGACATCCCACGCTCTCTGTGAACTGTATCGTCAAATCAGAGATCTTCATGATGGTCACATGACTAGAACATATAGTCAGTAATCTGCACCAGTGTTAGGAATTTAAATTGCTGCGTCCCAATTCACCCATTATGTGTCCTAAACAGTATCCGAGATTAGAATTAGTGTGTCCCGACTCGCAGGATGTTGAAACAGGTATCCCAAGGGTCTACTCTTTCCGGTAGATTTTCTAAGTGTGGATATCCATGGACACTTTCAGCCCATAATATTAAGTTTGTGACGGTTCACTCCACCGAATTCACCCTGCTAACATGGCGGACGAGCGTAACGTCGGTGATGCATCTTCGGTGTTCAAGTGTAAAGAACTTAAACGTTAAGCATTAACAAAAAGTGTTTACAGAGTTTGTTCACAACAACGACGTTCTCTTCCGTTACGTGGCATGTTTGTTAGTATCTCCCAGTACATACACACTCAAACTATGTACTTTTTCCCCTTTACAAAAAGAGTACACCTAGTGCGTAGTGTAGTAGGCGGTTTGGGACGCATCAAGTATCTTAACTAAACCCCCATAGAAATGTCGCTTCTCTGACACAACGGTCTACAATTTTATGGCCTTCAGCAGGAGAAGACAGAACGAAGAAAAGAGCGAGAGCTTTCCTGGAGCGTCTTTATACTTTATAAAGAGTGCAAAAACATCTTCCCTCCAAAACACAAGATTTTACCTACTTTATTTCTACTGCTCATTTTACAGAAAGTGAAACACAGGGTAATCTTAACGGACACAAGATGTGCATTTCTGTAAGACGACAGATTCAGAAAAGTCCCAGATTACACTCCAGTAATGAAGTATTTAAGTATAATTACATTAAACACCTCGACGTGAGAAACTAACCCCACCTGAATAGGGCTTAATACACTTTCATATAGCTAGAGGCTTTATAGAGACCAGTTTACTCAGTGCTGAAGAGCTAAAAGTGAGGTATTTTGAGCTAAAACAGAGCTTCAGTATGAATATTTCAGTATTTCTTTTCAGAGTGAACAGTGCACACTGCAGTTATTTATGACCAACATTAACTATAAGCTAACAACACTAGCTAGCAACATTTATCCATTTATATTTACCCAATATCTATTTTCTTAGTAGATACAATAAGTCAACAATTCAAGCTTTTTAATAAGTTACACTGAGTACACAGCTCTCCTTTATTACACTCCTGTTATATAGAACAGCTCTGAGCTCCGCCATAGCCGCTTCACATCACTTTTAACCGTATCATCTCCCATCATTACTATAAAATACACCACAATATCTAACCCACACGCCGTCCCCATATCTAATATAACCTCCATGCTCATATATGAAGCCCTGAAAAGGCGATGTTGGGCGATTTTTCGTAACAAAGTCTCATAGCTCAAGCTCACACTCACCATCTTGGAAGCGAGTTCCGCGCGAAGAGGAAGTGGAGGAAATCTCGCGAGAGTATCACGCCGTCTTGTGCCGGAAGTGGGTCCGTCACGGGGAAAATGTCCAAACGAGCAACAGATACAGATCTTAAAGCTGTTAACCAGTTAAAACCTTGAACGCTTCATCTTTATTTTATGTGTTTAAACTATTATTTTTAATTCCCTAATTTATTTCTATACTGTGATAAATAGTCGTGATAACGGTGTTGTTGTCAAACGCAATTGTTTTTTTTTGTTTGTTTTTTTAAAAAAGTGTTGTTATATTAACAGGCAAATAAATAAATAAAAAATAATAGTTTGTTTTTTTCTTCTAAAAAATTTAAAAGATTATCCCCAAAGTAAAGGGATTAATATATTTTTTAGAACCTGTAGAAGACAAATCATACAAATATCTATAAACAACAGGGTTATATATAGAACTATTATAACTATTTTTTTCAGTTATAGTTAATATTTTGTCGTACGATTGATACATTACTTACAGTATCTTAAACAGTTTAATTTAAATACTCGGTTGATGTTTAAATTAACGGATATTTGAACCACACGCTACGTTTCCACCCGACCGGAAATGAAGAGGGACTTTTGTAGTTTTATTTTGTAGTTCCGGCCACAATGGCGGATGATGTTGTCAGCACTGAGGCTCCTGCTGAGGGAAACACAGCTGTCGGCTCCACGACCAGCGCCATGGATTATTTACAGGACGAGGTATGAATGAAATTTATTCAAGAATAAAAACTTTTATAAAATATTGTCTATTTTTGGAGTCCTAGTGCTTTCACTGAGACTCAGTTGTTAGGTTACAGACAGCTAGCTAGCTGATTAGCCTAGCACTTCTAAAAATGTGGAAGTAGCACTTATAACGTGTTTATTAACGCTGTTTTTATGTAATATAATGTCTTGCGTGCTGGTGTGAGGTTACAAATCACTGAGCACAGTGTAAATAAGTGTGTAAATGGACACAGAGTTAGTTGATGTAAGTTGAGACACGGCAGGGGTGCCAATAATTTACTAATCCTGAGATGTTTTGAATGCAGACTTGGTCCAGGGTTAGTTTGAGTCTAATCTCATGTTCCATCGCAGCTCTAGTGCACTCAGTAGGCTGCAGTGTAGCGTAACGACATGATGTCACTGTTATACCTGATATAGTGAGCACCTGTACCTGTAGTGGTGAACAGGAAGCTGGAGTTAGATTTGATCACTGAGTGTCTGTAGCATTGTATTATACGCTCTATATTAGATTCAATTGTTTGCTCTTAAATCCAACACAAAAACAAGTTCGCGTTGAGTCTGTGACCAATCAGTGGCCTGCGCTATGTTTGGCTCCGCCCCAAATGTTCCATATCTCTCTCTCCCGCTGTATCGACTTATCGTACGATATACGTACGCGACCCGGATCGTTTCTGCCGACCTCGATATCGCCCATTGTGTTTACATGCCTGTTTGTTTACACAAAGAGCGAACGTCACCGACGTCAGATTAACATTCCAACTTCGAATATTCACGGAATTTAAGATAAAAGCGCACACCTGCGCAAAACCTGCGTGCTTGAGTTTAAGATGTATTCTGAGCACTAGCGGCGATTTTTTTTATTAAAACGTACTGTTTGGGGGGTGGGGGGACACGCACGATGTTACCAATGCACTAACAATGTTTTTGGAGAAGAATCATCTAGAAAGAACAGTTGTAGTGTTTGTAATAATCCAGTCGTAGTCAGTAACATCGGGGATTCAGCCGCTTAAGCAATTACAGTGTCTGAATAATTTAAATTTCATTACGTGTTGAAAGGGTGTACAGTACGTGCGTTATTAATGCTAGTATATTATCGTTATATCAGTGACATAATGTGGACAATAATATCGTTTATCGCAATTAATTCTGGAGCGATATATCGTCCAGCAGAAGTATTTATCGTGACAGAACTAGCTAGCGGTAAAGTGAAAGGAGACACGGAGCCGACGCTTTCTTAATTTTGCCAGGTGACGTGTGACGTTGTGAAGAAGTAACAAATCCACACTGTTGTCTCGATCGATTCCTCTGTCCAGTCCTACGGAGGGTGTTGTGCGACGTTTCTTCATTTCCTCGCTGCTCCTAACCTGCAGTCAGTTCCTGTTCCTGTCATATAATGCGTATAGAGATGTTACGAAGAAAAATAAAGGCTCGTAATGAGGTAGCAGAGATGGTTGGTGCCTATGGTGAGTGTACATAGCTGGTGCATTTGACTCACTTTGCTAATCTGGTAATCCGTTGGACAGGCCACGCCCACAGGAGAGCCGCAGGTAGCCGTGATGGTTTTGTTAGTATCAGCGCAGCCTTTCTCTTCATCACACTGTGTGGTTTTTGTGAGCAGAAGTCTGACGCTGATGTCGTGGCCCCGCTGAACCTGGGGGACCTGGATCTGTCTTCGGACGAGTTCATTCTGGACGAGGTGGACAGTAAGTTCACTACAGACTTCACCACACACACACACACACACACACACTGTATATGACAGAGTGTGAGTTTAATGAGGTGTGTTTTTTTTTTTTTTCTCTTCAGTCCACATTCAGGCCAATCTGGAGGACGAGCTGGTGCAGGAAGCTCTCAGGACGGTGAGACTACACTGAGAGTACACTTTTCCCAAATCAACCCTTCACCATCAGAAACATTTATAAAGCATGTGTATTCCATCGTTATCATCATATCAGTTAAAGCAGCGTTATACGTTTTTGTTTTTTCTCCTTTAGGGTGTGGATCTGCGTCAGTACTCTAAGCAGGTGGAGGCGGAGCTACAGCGCATCGAACAGGCCTCGATCAAAGACTGTATCCTCGCCGATCAACGTCACGGAGGCTCAGTACTCATTGTTACACCACAGCGCTGATGAGTTCTGGATTCTGATTGGTCAGAAGGTGTTGATTAGTTTTCTATAACAGCAGCGGGTTATATTAATGCGCTCGTTCTGATATGTGAGCGTTTCTATAGCAACGGCTCGTTCACAGGGATGTGTACAGTGTGGAAGGAGTCTCCAGTGTCAGAGGTAAAGCTGTAACTTAGCAACTCTTTGTGGTTCTTTTCTCGGTAACGTGACGAGCTACGTTTTTTTTTGTCTTATTCACATGAAGAGAGAGAATAAAGTGAGGGCTGGTGAGGGAACTGATGTTTAGAATGTAAGCAAGAACAGGGACTGACTTGTCTGACGGACATTAAATGTAATGAGAAATGGATAAAAAGTACATCGTGTCGTCCTTTTAATAAAATAAATATTGTAGTTGTTGGTAAATCGCTGTGGTGTAAGAGGAGTAAAGCACTCGGGGGCACACTGTTATAGGAAATAACTGAAATTGATGGTTTGTTTGTGTCCTGTTTGGTTTGATAATTAAAAGAAACAAAAAAGCAGGGGAAAAAACACTGGCTGAGTGGTGTGTATGAAAATGGGCGGGGCTTAAAACGTTGGTCAGAAATACAGGAAAGGGAGGAAAAAGGTAAAAGTTTTAGTTTAAGGCAATTTACACAACACAAGAACCATGTTCACACAAGTTGGTCATGATGTGTGAAAGGGGTGCATTTACTTATTTCTTCTTCCTGTTTGCTAATCTAAAAGTTTTCAAATAGATGCTAATAATAATAATAATAATAATAATAATAATAACAACAGCAACAGCAACAGCGAGTCCTTGACTAGAGTGTGTACAGACATTAAGGAGAGTGAGAACATCGCGTCACTGCACAACCAGATCACTGCCTGCGACTCCATACTGGAGGTGAGATCATGTGACCAAGGGCTTTGATCAGCCAATCACATCCTTCCAACTCCATCATGTGACCTCACCGCTGTAGTTGTACCTGTAACTACACCGTAACATCAGCGTAGAGAACCTGGGTAGCAGCTGAACTCTAACATTAAGTAGCTTCTAGTCAGGAGTGTTGCATGATCAAGCTGGTGATTGGCTGATCAAGTTTAACTTAAGCTCCGCCCATTTTGTCCTAGGGATCAAGAGGTGTGAGTGTGAGTCTGTACATCAGTGTTATTAGTGTGCGCGCGTGTGTGTGTGTGTGTGTGTAGAGGATGGAGGGCATGCTGAGCAGTTTCCAGGCGGACCTGTCGTCCATCAGCAGTGAGATCGAGACGCTTCAGCAGCAGTCGGTCAGTATGAGCGTGAGGCTGAAGAACAGACAGGCTGTACGCAGTCACCTCAGCCAACTGGTGGACGAGCTGCTCGTACCCGGCACCATGATCAAGTACTGTCTCTCTCTCTCTCTCTCTTTCATTCTCTTTCATTCTCTCTCTCATTCTCTCTCATGCTCGCTCTCTCTCTCTCTCTCTCATTCTCTGTCTCTCATGCTCTCTCTCTCTCATGCTCTCTCTCTCTCTCTCATGCTCTCTCTCTCTCTCTCATGCTCTCTCTCTCTCTCTCTCTCTCACTCTCTCTCTCTCTCTC
>JANDJT010000041.1:1702139-1714347 GCA_024331685.1 Stegophilus panzeri | reverse complement strand
GTGTGCACCAAAACCACCTCTGGTGTTTATTACCAAAAAGCTCTATTTTGGTTTCATCTGACCATAGAACCTGATCCCATGTGAAGTTCCAATAGTGTCTGGCAAACTGAAGACGCTCGAGTTTGTTTTTGGATGAGAGTAGAGGCTTTTTTCTTTATTTTATTAATTTAAGATATTAAACAGCGTTCTGGGTCTGTTTGAGTTCTAACATACAACCTGATCTGACAAACAATTCTGAAGAAGTTGGGACAGTATGGAAAATGCTAATAAAAACAAAAAGGAGTGATTGTAAATGTACTTTGACTTGTATTTTAAACAAAAAAAATAAATAAAGACAAGACATTTGAAGTTTTACCTAATCAACTGCATAGTTTTTTGAAGGTAAACGTTTATTTTGAAATTGATGCATGCAGCACGTTCCAAAAAAGTTGGGACAGGGGCAATTTAGGACTAACAGTGATGTGACAAACTGAAATAAGAAGGTGATGTGAAACAGGTGAGGCAATCGTCTAATCATAGTACAGATGCAGTCAAAATCTGCCTGCATGGTGGACCACCAAAACCGATTACATAATAATTGGAGGGTGGCGGTGATTCTGGGATGGCCAGATTCCAGATGTCATAATTCTATTCGGTGGTGCAGAGCTTATGGGAGAAGTAGGCGCAGGGGAAGAGATTGGGAGGAGTGCCATGACACTGGGAGAGTATGGCTCCGATGCTGGTATTTGAAGCGTTCACTTTGACAATGACTGGCTTATCCGGGTCAGGATGGTGGAGGATGGGTGTAAATCCTAGGAAACATCGGAGCTCCTTTATAGTAGTGGGCCACTGTAGCACTGCCCTTACTTTACTGTCCTCCATTGTCACACCCTCAGAACTGATCATATAGCCTAGAAACGATATTGCCTTTTGATGGAACTCACAATTCTCATCCTTGGCATAGAGTTGGTGAGATATGAGACGTTGCAGGAACGCACTTTTGGATATGGATATGATCTTCAAAGGTATTGGAATAGATGAGTAGATATTGGAGTAGATATAATGGAGTAGTTATTGTTGACATATATGATCACGAACTGATTTAGTATGTCGCGGAAGGTATCGTTGATGAAGGCTTAGAATACTGAGGGCCTATTGGCCAGTCTGGACAGCATGATGAGGTATTCATGGAACACCATCTTCCACTCATCTCCCTCACGAATCCGAATAAGGTTGTAAGTGTTGTTCAGGTCAAGTTTTGTGTAACACCAGGCCCTCCACAGTTGTTCCAGAGCTGCTGGCACGAGAGGTAGGGGGTAAGAAAACTTGACCGTGACTTCATTAAGACCACGATAATCGATACATGGGCAGAGCCCTCCATCTTTCTTGTTTACAAAGAAGAACCCAGCTGATGCTGGTGAGGTAGAAGGTCCGATGAAGCCTTTGGAAAGCTCCTCTGTGATATAAGCTTTCATAGCTTCAGACTCCAGTTGAGATAGGGGAAATATTCTGCCTAGTGGAGGCGTGGAACCTGGAAGCAACTCTATGGTGTAATCGCTGGGATGATGATGAGGAAGTTGCGAGACTTTCATTTTGCTGAAGGCTTAACTTAGGTCTGAGTACTCTGGAGGCAGGTAGGGAACTATAGGAGTCTTTACTTGCACTGCGGCAGCATGGAGGATCTTCGGAGATACGGATTTTAGGCAGTTGGAGATGCAGAACTTGTCCCACTGAGTAATTTGTCCCTCCTTCCAGGAAACCTGGGGGTTATGTCTCTGCAATACAAGCAAAGATGTTGTCTCATGCGACGGTTTCTCTCCTCAGCGGAAAGATGAGCGTATCCGATTTGCATGGTCTCCGGTTCACTCACGTTGAAAAGAGCAGCTGAGCTGGATGCTTCCACGCTGATGGGTCTTTGAACTTGGAGGAAGTTATCGATGCGAATGGCTAACTCAATGAACGGATCTAGGGTCCTCCTTTCGTCGTGGCAAGCCAATTCTGATTGGAGCTCCAGGCGCAGTCCCTTACGAATTAGCAGTTTCAGATTAACCTCTATCCACCCTGTTTGAGCAGCAAGCATGCGAAAAGCAAACACATAATCTACGGCAGTCTCTCTTCCCTGCTGGAGAGAAAGAAGCTTGTCACCGGTCTCTCGCGAACACCTTGCAGAATTGTTGAATGAAGTCACTGAATGAGGAAAAGGTCGAGTGATCATTATTCCATACCGTGGTTGCCCAATCCAAGGCTCTTCCGGTGAGCAGTGAGCAGACAAAGGAGATGCAGCTTTCGTCGGTTGGATATAAGGTGGGTTGTTGATTCACAAAGTGAGCATTGTGGTAAAAACCCCTTTACATTTGGCCGGTGATCCATCGAATTTCTCCAGAAAAGCGAAACGTGGACTAGCGATTATGGTGTTAGCAGGAGTGGAACGGTCCACGGGGCAAGATGGCAGAGCTGCTGGAATTGCTGGGCTTGGCGTGGGCAAGTGGAGGTGTTGCATAGCCTTTACTAGTTCCTCTGATAGCAATGTCAGCCGCTCCAGTTGTTGCTGGTGCACTACTAACACTTTCGCTTGAACTGAGACCTCGGTTGATAAATGTACGTTAGCCGCTGGATCAGGATCGGGTGAAGTCTATTGTAATGAAGCGTCAACGGAGTTTAGATCCATGTGCAGCTTTATTAAATGAAGAAATATAAATAGACGTAATGGCAGGCAGAGGTCAATGTTGTAGGCAGAGCAGAGACGTGGTAGTTAAACAGGAAGACGTCCAGGGCAGGCAACAAAGGTTCAAAAAAGCATAAACAATCAAAGTTCATACACAATACAATACAAGGTCAATACAAGTTCATGCATCTTGTTGTGAGCAGTGAAATCAGTAATTACTCTTTCAGATATGCTGATATAATGGACAATATATGGAATGGAAGCTCCTCATAATCAGTTTACCCACTATTACACTTTTTACCACTAGTGATTCCTGCATAAGCATGGTCAGGAGTGTGCAGAAATATATGCACATAGGACATGTTGTGGAGCATGACCTGCTTGTGATCCTAGACAAAGAGTGCACCACATGGTCAAGCAGTCAGTACAGATCCAGTTTTATAGTTCTAGATAAAATCCTTGCATTATGGCATAATGAATAATCATGAACAACAAGTGTGTTCAGACACTAGTTTCTAGCCTTGCAGTATGCCCTGTTTAGTTATGTAACTAGAGAACACCAAGAACAATGTGTGTTATGTTTGGGGCAAGGGGGATGTATGTTAGGGGAAGCTGCTGAATGCTTACAGTACGTAACCATAGCCCTGCTAGTCAGTCTGATGGTGGGGGGCTGCGGAAAACTCAGAGGATACAGAAGAAAAACACTGATCGTTGTTCTTCACTTGTCCCTCTGATAATTTTATTGTTGTAATACTGTAGTTAACCTTTGGGTGGCAGTATCATGAAATGAATAAGTGGGTGCACCTGGCGTAGAAGGAAAGGTGTTTTTGGGAACAGAGGAAGCACACAATTTTTGACCATGAGCATGAGCGTGAACTTCAGCGTTTGTATATTTTCACCATGTTTGATTTGAACTTGTATTATATTTGATTGCATTTAACAATGCAAAGTTCAGGACTGGCTTGAACATGTTGGAATTGTGGAATTAACAAAGGACAACATCAAACTAATGATGAGATATATTTAATTGTTCCTTTTGATAAATAAAAGACACACAATGAGCAATGAAGAGAACATTTGCTTTATTGACACGAGTCGAATACTTGCTCACTCTTCAAACCCAATTCACCTCTGGCTTTAATGGAAGGTCATTACAGGTAACACATCGAGTCATGTTTCCTTTGATGATGTGTAATGCCCCAGTACATTTTGCAGAGAAGCAACACCATATCATGATGCTCCCACCACCATGCTTCACTGTGGGTATGGTGTTCTTGGGCTCATACGTTCAAGCCTTGTTCTCTTTTGTTTCATCTGACTATACACCGATCAGCCTTAACATTAAAACCACTGACAGGTAAAGTGAATAACATTGATTATCTTGATATATTTAGCAGCAAGTGAACAGTCAGTTCTTGAAGTTGACATGTTGGAAGCAGGCAAAATGGCCAGTCTTAAGAATCTGAACAACTTTGCCAAGGGCCAAATTGTGATGACTAGATGACTGAGGCAGATGATCTCCAAAACGGCAGGTCTTGTGGGGTGTTCCCGGTATGCAGTGGTTAATACCTACCAAAAGTGGTCCAAGGAAGGACAACCCGTGAATCGGCGACAGTTTCATGGGTGCCCAAGGCTCATTGATCCAGTATTATCTAATGGCAGTGGACTTTTTTAACAGGATAATGCGCTCTGCTGCACTGCAAAAAATGTTCATGAACGGTTTGAGGAACACAACAAAGAGTTCAAGGTGTTGCCTTGGCCTCCAGATTACCCAGATCTCAATCTAATCAAGCATCTGTGGGATGTGCTGGACAAACAAGTCCGATCCATGGAGGCCCCACCTCGTAGCTTAGAGGAATTAAAGGATCTGTTTGGCTAATGTCTTGGTGCCAGATACCACACCTTCAGAGGTCTCGACAAGTCAGAGCTGTTTTGGGGGCACACGGAGGACCTATACAATGTTAGGCAGGTAGTTTTAATATTATGGCTGAAGTGTTCTGCTTTGTCTATTTCCTCATTTGTAAGTCGCTTTGGATAAAAGCATCTGCTAAATGAATAAATGCAAATGTCTAAATGTTTTTAGACATGCATCTCTGTGTTTTTTTTTTAGCAGAGGAGTTTAGCATGAGGTGTAGGAAAGGAGATGATCGTGGTTTAGTTCATTGCATTTTGTTCTCTTTGTAACTGTTGTTCTCGGTGCTTTCAGTTCACCCTGCAACTTTTTTTGAGTGACTGTTGGCTTCTCTCTTTCCTTCCTTATCATTAGTCAGAAAGCGCATTGTGAAATCTTGTGTGGTGCGCCTGTCCAATTATTTGTGGTCTCATTAACTTTTCACCTGCATATTATAGAACCAGATGTGTGGGGGAAAAAAGAGTCTCACTGTGCTGTAAGTGTGTATGTGACAATAAAAGGCTTATTCTTAAATCTAGTGTGTTCCGAGCCCTTAGGAACAGGTACCTAATATTTCTACCCAGCTGTAGTTTATTTGCTGTGCAGTGTGTGTGGTTATTAACACCACCAACAGATTTGATAAAAAAAATAAAAAAAAAATTTGCTTGTTCTTCTTTGTGGTTTTATGCACTGATCATGGAAACAAACCTTCCTCAGGACCAAGGTAATATCTGCTTTATTGCGTTTTGCCTAGTGAATGCTAAAGTTTACCCAAACACTCTATTATAAAAAAGGATAAACTGTTTCGTGTTCAACATTCATCACCTCCAAGGTCCTCACAGTTATCGGAAAGACTAGGTACCAAAAATAACTAATCAACTAGTTGTAACTATGTACTTAACTAATGTGGTTAACTAGCACCCATATGCTAATTGCATGAGAACATTAAATATATTCTAATGATTTGCTTTAAAAAATAATTTAGTAATAAGAAATGTATAATTTGAGTAATCAGGTTGTACTTTCAAAGTCAATATTCAGGATTCTTTTATAGCTACACAACGGTGTTGGTGATACTTGGGTTTGGTGCAGCTCAATATTCAACAATGAACTAAATAAAGTGTTAAATAAAGACAAAACAACATGTGCAAGACACTAGAGATACAACTATGTTCTTACTAACACAGCTGAGTGCTACAGCCATGGTATTGAGGACTGTCAAATCAGTGAAATAAAGAAAATAGAACGAGAGAACATTTCTCCTTTGCATGAACTCCAGTAAATTGAGACAGTGCAGCTTCCTGTTCAGCATGTGCCTTCTAGAATATTCCAAGTAATTCATAGGGGTGAATGCATTCAGATAACAGGGTTGAGTGAAAGTAGTAATATGTAAATTTTTCATTACCCGCTTGTTGAAAAGTATTTTTATGCAGGAGAAATTAAATGAATTCACACACTATGTTAAAAGAGTATGATTTTTGAGGTATTTAAATGATTATATTTCAGCCTAAAGTGTAGTTATAGTGTGCTGGGACAGGCAAAAAGCTGTAGGTTTTATTATTTAGCTGAAGCATGCATATGGAACGGGTATGGAAAGTATTCTATACATTTAATATGTAGAATTACACAAGAATGTTCAAATGTATACCTGAAGTGACTGTATGTGTGCATCTTCCCCTTTCATTTTCTGACTGCAGCGTGTAAATCTTAACTTCCTGTCTTTGCACCTCCTCTTCCTGTTCTGCACTGTGTTTGCATGGGGGAGGTGGGTTTCTAATAAGGTCTAATTAAACCAGTTTCATCTTTGCCTTAAAAATCACTTTTAAACTAGCATTCTTTTTTTATTTCGTATTTATGACATTATTTTCATGTTTTCACTTTAATTAAGGTTATTATTAGTTTTATTCGTCATCCATGAATTTGAAGCACGGGTTAATTGCATCGAACTTTAAATTTATTTTACAGAAATGTTGGGGCCAAAAGCACACACTGTATGAGACTTATCTCTCTGTCAGTTATGTTTTTTGTCATTCGTGTTAAATCTTTATTTTATTGATTTTATTCCTTTGCACCTCCTCTTGCCCTTTCCACACTGTGTTTGAATGGGAGAGAAATGTTGAGGGCAAAAGCACACACTGTACAAGACTGTTATCTCTTTGTCAGAGTAAATGAAGAATTGACCCAGTTGCCAGAGAATCATTTTCACAAAACACGTCATTTACACCCCATCCACTAATATCTCTGTATTCACATGACTGTTCTATCACACCTCATGCATGAGTAAAGGAAAAGGTCAATTAACAATTAACTTTATATAGTTATACAAAGTGACACAGTGCTGAAATAACTAATGAGGCTGGGTGTGTAAGTGCTTTCTATGAATAATCAGAATAGTGATGTTAGCTTCTTGGAAACAGGATGTATGGGCTTGTGGCCCTCAGAAAAAAGATTGAAGAAATGACTATAATAAATATTTACTGTTTATGCTTGAAAAAAATTGTTCTTTGTTTGATCTGTGTGACAGAATTCATGTAAATCATTAAATTTATTAAACAGTTGAGGCACATAAAGATCAGTTATCATGATGACAGTCTAAGAACACTTGCCCACTTGTGTGGTATTTCCCGTTCAGGCCATGTGGTTATTAATACAACCCACAGATCAAAAGCCGAAGAAGAATAGCTGAGCTTGTAAAATTGCCTTGTTTAATACCAGAGAAATGTTTTGTTCTTTTTTTTGTGTTTCAGAATAAGATTTAAGAGTAGACCATTTCCTGATTTATAATTCTAAGACTCTAAGAAATGTATAGTTTGAGTTGAAATTTAAATCTGTACAATCTGTTAATACGGATTGATTGATTTATATGAACATACGAACATGAAGATATGAAAACAGCTCACATAGCATTATACGTACGAGGTACGTACAGAAAAATGAGAGGCACTTTTATTGTACATCAGTGTTGTATTCTTAGACTGTGTTCCAAGTCACATACTACTGTACTAAATAATATTTCAGTACACCAATGATGTCAGTTTGGATGCAGCCCTGAGTTCTCTATGATTGTGTATTACTTTTTTTTTTTTTTTAGACAGACACAGCACAACCCTTGCAATAACATTTTATCGGAGAAGGTGAAATTCACAAAACTTACATCCAGCACATTAAATTGAACAGCAGCTTTATACCACATAACATTTACCCCTACACTGATATAGGGAGTTTTTCTTAACATCTTAGGGAGTTTTTCCTCGCCACCGTCGCCACTCAGTGGCTCGCTCAGTTGGGATAAATTCGCACCTTTAATATCTATATACCGTGTTGATATTTCTGTAAAGCTGCTTTGAGACAATGTCTACTGTAAAAAGCGCTATACAAATAAAAATTGAATAGAATTAAATTGAATTGATATACACTGATGAGGTGAAAGACACCTTTCTCTCTGTTTCAGGCCACTTCTTTTATACGTGTAGCTCTTAGTGATATTTCTTTTAGTTTAGATGTAGTACATTACAAATTCATACCAGTTCATGTTGACCTTGAGGACAATTCTATAAACATCTTGCACAAACATTCATTAAAGATCTTTCTAATAGAGTTGGGCTAGTGTATATCTGAACTTAATTTCTGTAATCAATAATGATGGACTAGAGATTCCTATTTTAGTCACTTCAGTTTATTTGTGCATTTTTACATATACATTATCATCAAGTGCTCAAGATGGCATTACATCAATCGTTAATTAACCTGAGTATCCCATAGGTTTGTAACTGGAGCTATTTACCTGCTATTAACATAGACAGAGCCATCAGTAACCAGTTACAACATGGTTTTTATCTCCATCAGAATCCCAGAAGCTCTGGGTCACTTTTTTTTTTTTTTTAAATCAGTGAATGCGTTGGACTTATATAGGCCTTATATATACAGATTTTTTTTTTTTTTTTTTTTTTTTACATAAATATAAATATTCAGATGATTCTTATAATATTTATTCATTAATTCCAAATATTTAGTCCAAAACAGTTCATTTTAAAGAATGCATTGTCAACTAAATAACCTATTTAAAACAAATAAAGAAGAGATCCAGAGGGAACACCACAAGTTTATGATGTTGATATGATATGATATATGATAATATTACATTAGTGACACCTTGTGCTGGTCAGTGTCTCCGTGGCTGTGAGGCGACTGTTGCGTAGGTCACACTGTCCGAATCTGATGCTGTGTTTTTCTTAGCAGCTGCTCTGGAACTTCTTTTGTACTGGATGCTGGCATAATGAATATTTCCTTCCTGTAGAGAGAGAGGGAGGACCATCGCGTTACACCATGAAACAACTGCCCTTCCAGTTCTCCCCAACCAGTGGAAATCAACACAACTGAATCCCTAAATATACGAAGTTGTACAGATATACATGTATATTGAGTATATTATGAGGCTTCTGTTTTGTGAGGTTAGTGTGTACTGTGTCATGACCTGAACTGTCCTGTGTAGTGAGAATAAAACGTGAAGCTGTTTATGATTGATTAAAATTCAGTTATATATTTATTTACAGTTTATTTAAATAATTTTACAAAATGTAGTTAAAATGCAACTATACAAGTGCATGATGTAACTGATGCCGAAGTTCACTCGTCCTTGGCACCATAACGTCATAGGATCTCTAATATTCAAATACAGTAGCATGCTAAATCTATAATTAAAATATATTAAAATACGAATGCATTTTAAAAGGAATTTGAAAGTAACCTGTATCACCTTTTTTTGTCTCTTCCTTTGAAATGAGGCTTGTTTTGTGACTTAGTGATCCCATTAAAAAAAAATTCATTAAACAGATAAACTTATACCATTTTAACCTTAACTGAGAAATGCAGATTAGATTAATATGTAAATGAAACACTCCTGAACCGTATATGTGTGTTCCTTTCCCCTGGGAAATTGTTATAAAATGAACTACATTTGCACATTAGACTACGGCAAGCACTTATTTAACACTAACCCATATTTCCAATCAGATGTATAGCTTCTTATATTTCTTAAAACAATACATTAAAAAACTTCAAACCTTTTAGAAAGACACTTTTACTCTAATTTTTTGGTATTACTTAAACAAGTGTTGATATAAAAACAGTGATGAATAAAACCGTAACAAAATAATGTCTTAGGTACCTTTTCAGCGGAGTCCGTGGTGTTACTGCGGCTGTTGCATGACAATACCGACTTTCCTGAAACGGAAAAGAATTTAATTTGTTTAAAAAAATATGATACACAAAAAAAATAACTAAAACATTCAGATTATTTTTATTGGTTCGTATTTCAGTGTTAGTTTACCTAAGTTCTGTGAGAATAGAAGGCTGTGAGTCACTCAACTCAGTTTATTTATATAGTACATTTAAAAACAACAGAGCTGACCAAAGTGCTTCACAACCAGAAATTCAAAGAACAGTAAAATGACAAACACCAACACACACACACACACACACACACACACACTCCAACAGAAACTGCATATACAAAGTGCGATCAATATCAGAACACACATCTCAAGTACTCAGGGTTCCCACAATTCAAATGCCAAATTATAAAAATGTGTTTTTAGCTGAGACTTAAAAATCTCCACTGATGGGGCCGAGCGAATATAAAGGGGGAGATCATTCCATAATTTAGGAGCAAGTACAGAGAATGCCCAATCACCCTTTGACTTTTGCTTACACCAAGGTACAACCAACAACATTTGATTTGTAGACCTCAAAGGCCTTGATGAACTATGAAGGCTTAGGAGGTCTGTGATATAACGTGGAGCCAAGTGATGTACTGCTTTAAAAACAAGTAATCAAATATTTAAATAAATTCTGAATTGAACCGGCAGCCAGTGAAGAGATTATAGCACAGGAGGAATATGCAGCATTCTGCACAAGCTGTAGGTGGGACAGTTTCCACTGACAGAGTCCTGCATAAAGAGAGTTGCCATAGTCCAATCTAGATCTAATAAAAACAAAAAAATTATCTCTAAATTTTTAAAACTAAAAAAAGTTTTTAGCTTAGAAATCATCCTAAGCTGATGGAAGCAACCTTTAACAACAGAATTAATTTGTTTATCAAAGCTAAGGGTTGAGTCAATTATCACACCAAGATTTCTCACACTGTCTTTCACAGTTATATAAAAGAGCAAGAATACTGGTTATCTTCTGTGTGTTTTGGTGGACCAAATATAATCATCTCTGAATTTCTTTCATTTAGTTGAAGAAAATTGCCAGACACAGTGTGGCATTATAAAACACAATCTTAGGTGTGTGTGTGTGTATATATAAGAACTTGTATTTTATAATGCCACACTCATATTTCTGTCACTGGTTCATTAACTCCACTTTTGGTTAATAAGATAAGAATCTAAGAGTTAATTCTGAGAAAATGTCATCTTAATGTATCAAAATCTTCTGTTAATTTAATCTGAAACAAATGGTAGGGTATTCAAAGGACTAATATTTTTTTTTAATAGTTCTTTTACAGCTTATTGAAAAACGATGCCCATAAAAAATGATCTGGATAAATAACTGCACCTTTGATTTTGCAGCAGAACACACACATGCAGATGATGTTTATTAGGATAGAGACCAGACACACACACATTGTAATCCAGAGCTCTGTTGCTGTAGACTGCTGGGTAACTGGAGGATCAGTTGAGTTATCAGACACATTATGTTGTTGGTCAGCTGAAATACACAAACACAGAGTGACATTTCAGTATAGTGCAGAGAAGAACCTCTTCTGTATGATTTAAAATGAACTACTCTGATTCACTTACTGACACTGTGTCATATAACATTTATCCATTTTCCCTTTCAGCATTACACACAATGATTCAGCTGTTTAACTTGAACACAAATTTACAACAACAACAAAAAAAAATCATAGTAGTTTTAATTAAAATAGTAACTCCTTTTTAAGTCATTTTTTATTAAAACATTAAATAAAAGCAATGTTTTTTCACATGTACTATGTTTTAAATTTGCTCTCAATTTTCAGGGACTTTATTGTTGCCTTTAACCATGCCCTGTTTCTTTGAGCTATAAATATGAGGTTATACAAGAGACATGGTCACTAACTCGCACAATTCTGGTAATACACAGAAAAATAGATAAATCCTTTATTTTTGCATTGATTATTTATAAACAGTGATCTGATCGTCATCTATGTCACAATTATAGACAAGCACAATCTGACTAAACTAATCATATACAAACAGTAGAACATCAAGTCTCTATTGAGCATGTTGAGTTATTATTCACAGTGCAGGCTGGAAAAAGTAAGTGAACCCTTGAATTTAATAACTTGTAGATCCTGCTTTAGCAGCAATAACCTCCACCATATTTATCCTGTAGCT
The DNA here is from genome assembly GCA_024331685.1 of Stegophilus panzeri. Lineage (NCBI taxonomy): Eukaryota > Metazoa > Chordata > Actinopteri > Siluriformes > Trichomycteridae > Stegophilus > Stegophilus panzeri. Next base: position 1,702,430 of record JANDJT010000041.1, on the reverse strand, counting down.
GCTTATAAGACTGGCATTGTGCAGAGGAATTTTGGACCGTTCCTCCTTACAAAACTGTTTCAGTTTATCAATATTTTTGGGCTATCTTGATCAAGCAGTCCTCTTCAGGTCACGCCACAGCATCACAATTGGGTTAAGATCAGGACTCTGACTTGACCATTCCAAAACATACATTTTCTTCTTTTTCAGACTTTTTTTGGACAGCAGTGGTTTCCTTTGCGGTGTATTTCCATTAACACCATTGTTGTTCAGTGTTTTTCTGAGAGTGGACACATGAACTTTCAAAGTTTG
>JANDJT010000041.1:1531492-1546239 GCA_024331685.1 Stegophilus panzeri | reverse complement strand
CTATGTTCTAAATATGTGAATTTTCAGTATCAAACTTTGGAGGGGGGGGGGCTTGATATTTATATTCAATATATTTTTATATTGATATTTATATTCATAAAGCAGTAGACGAGACATACCCAGAGGACCTCCTTCTTCCGTCTCGCAGTAACGTCGCGATCATCTATTGCTCACACTTCTTCACGTGATACGATTATGCTTTTCAGAATTCTCATGTCATGCTCGCTCTCTCTCTCTCTCTCTCTCGCTTTCTCGCGCTTTCTCTCTCGCTCTCTCTCTCTCTGTTATTCAGCATGTTCTTCCCTCAGATGCTGCAGCACCAACGACACGGAAGACAAGGTGTGTGCATTTATTGATCGATTGTCATGACATCTGCATCTGCGCAGTCATTTCTCTTAAATGCAGTTTATATTATGTGATGGGGCAGGGGTGTCGAAGTTAGTAAAAAATACAGGACAAATCCATCACGTCTCATATTGATTGCACTGTGCATGTAATCAACACGTGATGGTCCAGCATTAATGGGATGAGTGGCATGCCTAAACCTTAGTTTGTGTGTGTGTGTGTGTGTGTGTGTGTGTGTGTGTGTGTGTGTGTGTGTATGCTTTGACTTTTTGTAAAGTAGCTCCTTATGCCCACCTTTCGGGGTTTTTTTTTGGCTGCCATCCTGACACAGCATATGACCAACTTAGCCTAACTGCCACACCCACACACACACCCACACACACACACACACACACACACACACACACACACACACAGACAGACAGACAGACAGAGACAGAAACCGACATTAGGAGCTACTTTACAACAAGTAAATATTCTCAGTTGTTAATGTGTAGAGTTAATGGTGTTAACTATAACGACCCTAAAGGAATATCAGAGGTTGTTACTTCATTCTACAGTAATCTTTATACTTCTAAATTTAACAATGATGGCTGTGCAAAATGTATTGATACGATTAAGAATGATAAAGGTTATTGCCCATGAGTTTATTACAGCTTGTGATTCTGACCCTGCAGTAGATGAAATTAGGCAAGCACTACATTAAATGAAAACGGGCAAATCCTCTGTTATCGATGGTCTTTAAGTTCTGTTCTGTGTCCACTTCTAGGAAGTAATTAAAATTCCTTCGTTTCATACGTATAAGGAATGCATCAGTCATGGAGAAATTAATGCTACCATGAAACAAGAAGTTATTTCTCTTCATAACTCTTAATTTCTCTTTACCTAAATCAGATAAAGATCTATCAATTGATAATTGGCATTTTACTCTTAATTACTATTACTCTTAACAATAGACTATAAAATACTAGCTTCAGTGTAAATTATGTCAATAGATTAAGAATTGGTCTATATAATAATATCGGAAACTAGAGGTTGAGCAATAGTGGATGTTACCGATAATTAATTTGAGCAGTACCTGCTGATAACCAATTAATCAACCAATAGTTTTTATAAAAGGATATTTAATGAAAACATTAAAATATTGCTGAACTTTATTACAAAAATAAACAGTACTCACTCTACCATGAAAATGTACTTTACTTTTTAAAAAAATTAAATAAACACATTATATATATAATATATACACACACACACACCTAGTGTTGCCTTTTTCCAGTTCCTTTGGAGTTGTTGTCACTGATGCACCAGTTGCTCTCTCTCGTGCCTCTCTTTTTGCCTCGGAGCAGTGGTTTTCTTGTGGTAATTACGCAGAACCTGACTTTACACTCCTGGTAGAAAATTTCTCCAAACAGGTTGAGCCGAGCCTCCACACCCCCTCGCAGTGATCTCTCCAGTATTCCGCTAAGGTCCATGTCCAGTCTTGGCCATGCAATTGCCTCACTGGTCTTTGGACACATGATCTTGTCCTTCCTAGCTGGTGCCTGCTCTTCTGCTCTTCTTGGCCCTGCTCTTTCAGGACTGCTGAGTGTGTCTCCTTGGAGCTCACACAGTTCAGGTCTCTCTCTACTACAGGGTCTTCCTCCTCACCTATCTGCCTTCCCTCAGCAATGAAGGGGATTTAGGTCCCTCAAATCTGATCTGTGGTTGCACCGCAAGGTTGCTGTTGGCCTTTCCCTCCACATTTCACTCTGTCCGATCTTTCACCCTGCCTTTCGGCAGAGCGCTTATGGGTTGTCTTCTCTTTGTTGACTTTATGGTAAATACTTCGCGTCTCTCTTAGGGACTAGTGGGTTACCAGCCACGCACTCCTGATACAGTCTTTCCCTCCGCCATCCAGTCTTTCCTGGCTGTCCTCCAATCTCCCCTGTACTCCAACTGCCCTATTCACAGTAGTCACTGGTTTCCAGGAATAAACATTGATTACACAGGTAGATCTTGGCTTTACTGTCTAGCATTACTGCCTGTCGCTCTTCCTCCAGTGCCCATAGGATTACTGCTCTTCCTTTAGTCTTGCCACCATTCCTAACACAACCAAAAGCATACAGGCCTCCCCAGTCACTAATAATTCACAGTGACACCGTTAATGCATGCTCAGTGCCACTGGTTCCATATGGGTTCTTCTGCACCCAACACCACATAGGCATGCTTTAAAGTTAATAAAAATAAATAAATAAAAACACTTTCACAGGGATCACACTTTTTCTCCATTCTGATGTGAACAAGCTGTTGACCTGTATCTGCATTATTTTATGCAGTGTGCTGCTACCACATGATTGGCTGATTGATAACTGCATGTATGTAAAATCTTTAACCCTATATATGAAATACTTTGAAATGCAACAGTGATGATAGTAATCTAAATTTGGTTTCATGCATATGCCTTTATAATAAGTGTAAGAGGGAGAGTGCTTGGGTTAGCAAATTGGTTTCACCTTGTATATTACAGTTTGAGAATTTTACACCTCTGCCACTGAGTGTTTAGGCATTATGTTTTCGGGTTGTCTGTCTGTGTGTCCAAGATTCTTGGTTTTTTTATGGAATGATTATAACCAGTAGATAAAATGAGCTTAGTAGTTTTGATTAATCCTCATTTCACATGTGATATTGACAGCTCTATGTGAAACAGTCACCTATTACATAACCTTCACTAAACTAGTCTTTTGTTTTCTTTTAGAAAATATGCACCCAGAACTATTCTATACATTGTGTGTTTACATCCTGTGGATTGTTTACTGTGTTGGTAAGTTAGTATTTTCACTAAAATAGAAAAGAATTAAGAAATCACTGCTTAATTGTCACTAAATGTGTTCCTCTGTGCAGGTTCTGAGGTCATATCTACTGAAGTTGGCTTCACAGCTGTCCTGCCCTGTGAGATCAACAATACGCAGATCCAAAGACTGCGTGTTTGCTGGAGAACTGATTCTGAGATTGTGATTGAGAGATGGAATGGAATGTTGTATGTTGCTAAGGGATACGAGGGCCATGTGGATATTCCTGCAGAAGCGCTGCTTAAAGGAAACTGTTCCCTAGTGTTGAAGAACGTCAGAAAATCTGATGCAGGAATCTACCAAAGCTACATGTTGGTGAGAAATGAAAAGACCCCTGTCTCCCTAGAATGGAGATTGATTGGGACTGTGGAATTCTCAGTTGATGGTAAGTGTCTGATCATGATACATGAGATACATTTATCCATGTGATTCATTTATCACAAGATTTTTTTTTTCACATGAATTTTATTTTCATGATTATTTTACCTTCAGATATAATTTTACATGATTAATTTTTCATAGGATTTATTCATTTTCACATGTAATTGTTTTCCACTTGTTTTTGTCCCCCCGCTTACTTTTGTCAATTTCAGGACAAAATGAAATTACGTTGCACATTACACGTATAATCACACGTGCAACGTACTGTATATAGTTTTTCCATTAAGTAAACTAATGGCCTAATCAGTGTTAGTAGCCAAGTATACTCATTTCTCTTTGCAATAAAATCAAAGGTCTTCTAAACAATAGCATAAGCATTGTGTATAGTGTGTTTTGTTTAAACTAGTCATATTAGTTTGCTAACTTCCTCACCGCTAGCTGATTAACTAGATGAATTGTTTATCCTGGCTTCTACACCTTTGTAGATTACAAACTAATTCTAAATTAATTAATTCTGTTTTTATTTACTTCCTGGGGCCCAAAGAAACACCAACAGCCTCAGGTACATGCATATTAAACCTCAAACTGATATACAAAAGAACTAAACTTTAAACATGGAGTGACTGACAGTTTCTGAATTGTCTTCCTCCAGGTTACGCAGAAAGGATCTCTCCTTGCCTGCTGGTGATGGGCGTGTCCCTCCTCTTTCACACATAAAGAAATCCAGACATTAAAGTCCATAAATGAAGTTAAGTGTAATAAAGAGGAATGACGCGGGGGGGTATTGAACACGCTAACTGAAATGTATTTAATACTTAGTGGAGAAGCCTTTGTTTGTAATGACGCTTCAAGACACTTCCTGTATGAAGAAATGAATGGGCCGCAGTATTCAGGTGTGATTTTGGTCCGTTCTTCTAAACGTATTGTCTTTAAATCTTGTTCAGTTGGATTCGAGTCAGGTGATTGGGACATTGTAACAGCTTGATTTTTCTTCTTTGAAACCAATTGAGAGTTACCTTTGCTGTATGCTTTGGATTGTTGTCCTGCTGGAAGTCCACCCACGTCTCATCTTCATCATCCTGGTGGATGACAGCAGATTCTTCTCAATAATCTCCCAGTAAAGGGCTCCATTCATCGTTCCTTGTCCAACTGTGTTGAAGCAAACTTTAAAAAACTTTATACATTACTTTTCTTTAGTAATGGAGTCTTGTGGGTGAGCATGAGCAGTGCAGTGCATTGCCTGTTGTTTTCTCCGTGATGGCACCTGCTACCTCCAAGTGTTTCTGGAGCTCTTTCTGAGTGGTCCTTGGCTCTTGGACTACTCTTTTGACTCTTCTTCTGACTCCCTGGTCAGAAATCTTGCGAGGAGCTCCTGTGTGTGGCCGGTTGATGACGGAGGGATGTTGCTTCCACTTGTGGGTAATGGCCCCAGTGGTGCTTACTGGAGGATTCAGAAGTTTTGAAATACGTCTGTATCCGATTCCATCAATATGTTTCACAACAATAAGGTTGTGAAGGTCTTGGGAGAGCTCTTTGCTTTTACCCATCATGAGATGTTTCTTGTGTGATGCCTTGGTAAAGAAAAGGCATTTTCTTTTTATAGACCAACAATTTACTAACCCAGCTGATATTAATTTGCACAGATAGGGAGTATAATTACAGCTTTTCTCAGCTGTCAGAGACAGTGATAAAATCAATGTAACACCTCAAGTGGCTTATTGCTTTTAAACAAAATGGCTTTAAATATATAATCCAGTGTTCAATGTATAACTGTGAAATAGCTTTAAACCGTATTTAACGGTTGTATTTGGTGAAATTCCTGATAAATGTGCACATCACTTTGAATTGGAATGTTTCACTTAAAAGCTTGTCAGATGTAGCAACTGTAACCAAGGGGTGTGGCTTAGCAAATGACAATGATGAAACTTGTGCTGTTGAAATCACAATCAGCATTGCAGTGGAGAAAAGCTTGGTCAGGGACCATCACACAGTCACTGTTTACTTCAGTGCTAATTCACCTGCTTACATACATGATTTTTATTTGTGTTTATTACATATTTTTTCATTGTTTTATATGTTTTTCATTTTTCATATGTTTTACTGTATTGTGGATGTAATTATTTACAATAGTGTGTCATTATGTTATATGTTTTTATCACTGTGGCACTTAAGAGCAATATTATCCTGAACAGTTTTAGAGTATTATAGTATTTAAATGTTGTTCATATTTGACTGAATTAATGTTCCAATTTTAGGTTGGAATTTTTGCATGATTGGAAATAAAATGATAAAATGACCAAATAAAACATTTATTTAAAGTACGTGATTTTTTAATGCATTATTATTATGAATTTGTGGGTTTTTTAAAATATTGAGATATATTTCAATTTAAATACGCTACTACACATCTTGTGCACACAAATTAATGAGAATCTGGGAGTCTGTTTGTCTATAAATAATCGAGAGTCCCATGATGTGTAAATGTGAATAGGAATTACTAAAAGGAATTCCAACAGAAGACCTTACAGGACAGTTTATGGACTGATCGGGACTTTGGTTTTGATTGAAATATGTATAAATTTTATATATAATTTGGCTAAACTCCAATGATGGACCCTCAGAGTGACGGGCCTATTAGACACATAAATCTGGGGCTGAGCTTAACTGAATGTAAAAATGTAACACTTAATCAATTATGATAAATCTTTTTAACAGAAACGATAAAAAAGACAGCTCTCTTCTTTGATAAATTTATAAATAAACAATTAATTTGAAGAACATACATATTCCATAAGTTTATATTGTATTATATATCTTAACATTCTATTTTTAATATTTAGTTTCACTTAATGATTTTCATGGACAGTGAAATTCTTTTCATCCCAGCTTGTTAGCAAGTTTGGGTCTGAGCATAGGGTCAGCCATGATACGGCCCACTGGAAAATAATTTAATTTCCTGCCTTTTCTGTTGAGTTAATCATTTATCTAATAGTTATTTCTTGACCATCATTAGTTAATCCTTCATTATACTACATAGTCACAACACTTGTGTAGGTAATCAGAAGGTCTAGTGTATCTGCTTCTTGTCATTTAGGCTTGTTGTGTGTGAAAGTAGGCAGATGTCTTTAAGGGCATGATTTAAGGTGTAGAGAGAGGCCTATTCTACCGGACTTATTTGAGACACCTGCAGGATGTGAAGCTACAGTCATGATCATGTCCTATTATGGATGATGAACAGAATAGGCTTGTGACCTGAGGTTGAGATGAAGTAGTTCTCACCAGCAGTTCTCACAATCCTAGTATTTTTTAGATTTTCACTATATATGTATTTCCTTTTTATTACTAGAAAGGTTCTCATCCCTGTGCTGCCCTGAGCTCCAGTGCTGTCCTCAATGTTCTTGGTTTCGAAACTTTTTCTAAAGTTCATTAGATATGTGTGACATGGAGTTAATGTAGATTCTTATGTAGAAATCGCATTTCACACGTTGGTATTGTGGGTTTTTTTGGTCAAAAACATGAATGTACATTTTAAGATGGTAAACAAAGTATAAATTAGTCATGAATATCACATCCAGCTAACGGTGATACAAAACAAGTTTACATTCCACTTTAACAAATGCATTCATCAGTCAGAATTCTAACTTGCAGGATTTTGTATATAAATAAACAAATATTAATATCAGTCAAATCCACTGAAAGGAGATACAAATCCATTTAAACTTCACTTTTACAAGTGTATTCAGTCAGTGTGGCCAATCATGAGTTTTAATTATTTTTTAAAGGGAAAATTCAGTCTGCTCACTTTACTCTGGGTTACACAAAGTCACTTACATTAGGGTGACTTCAGACATATTGGGATAGTTTTTGAATTTCCTTTTTGTCTAAGTGTTCTTGCCATTAATAAAACAAAATCCCTAGCACATGATTCATTTCTTAAATCTTCAAGGTGTTGACTACATGTGAAGAAAAAACATTTCTATTACATCATTGACTAACTTATTACATCAATCTGTATAAAGATATGAACACAGTACAGGCAGTAAAAATCTCTGCATACTCAGTAGTAGATCTGAGTGCCATTCCGTATCCCCCAGTCTCAATGATTTACCTGTTTAATAAGATATTTCATAAAAACACCATTTACTGCACATACATTCCATCAGTTCATCATTTCACCACAGCTGTGGGGTGTTCATTTCATGCACTCATTAAAATCCTTCACTTTTCCTCTCTCTAATTATTGTAGTACAAGACTGTTCCAATTTACTTAAACCATGCTGTCCTGAGGAACCTGAACCATGTTTGGTAATCTTGAAAATGATTCAGTTATAATGTTATATGTTTTGAACTTCATGCTTACTTTCTGGTGCCTCTTATGTACATGTATAATAAATGTGTAGAATATTTGAGTCAGGGTGCACGGTGGTTTAGTGGTTAGCATGTTCGCCTCACACCTCCAGGGTCGGGGGTTCGATTCCCACCGTGGCTCTGTGTGTGCGGAGTTTGTATGTTCTCCGCGTGCTGTGGGGGTTTCCTCTGGGTACTCCGGTTTCCTCCCCAGTCCAAAGACATGCATGGTAGGCTGATTGGCATTTCCAAAAGTGTCCGTAGTGTATGAATGGGTGTGTGAGTGTGTTTGTGTGCCCTGTGATGGATTGGCACCCTGTCCAGGGTGTACCCCGCCTTGTGCCTGATACTTCCTGGGATAGGCTCCAGGTTTCCCCGTGACCCTGAAAAGGATAAAGTGGTATAGAAGATGGATGGAATATTTGAGTCATTATAATTTTAATACCTTAAGGAAAAATATATTTAAGGCACATTATATCAAATGAATTAAGTCATGTGACGGTATTTCTATCAAACCGCAACGGTTTGGTAATATGAGTTTTGATTTTCACTTTTGAAATAAATGCTGCACAGTTTAACTGTTCCAACTTCCTGAATTCATCCTACATACAGCCTGAGTCAGGATAAGATCCATTAGCACCACGCGGTCCGGAACACGGCTGAAAGGTACAGTAAGGTGGAGGTAAAAGTCTCACAGGGTTGCCAGGTTAACAATATTTAAACAGCAACATCTCAAAACTGCACAAAGAGACCCAAAATAAACATTTTCTTCTTCATCTGAGTCTCTAATCTGCAACAAAGTCACTTTTCACACTTTCTTTCTTTTTTTTTTTTTAATAAAATTATTTTATTTGCAAGAACAATTGTAACTGTTTGTAAAGAGACAGTACTTTACATTGTTAATCTCTTCCAAACCAACCCAGAACAGACTGCCTTAGAAATTAATTAATAACATGTAATCATTATAAATAAATAAATAAATAAATAAATAACCTCCAACCAGGCTCCCCTGTGACCCTGTGTAGGATAAGCAGTATAGAAAACTGATGGATGGATAAATAGCATATAACAAGGACATCAGAGCTCAGTGAAGACTCTCAGCTGAACATCATGAGCCTTACACTTATGCAAAGATAAAATAAACAGATAAATTCAACAAACATAGACATCCATGTAGAGGGGTGTACTGGGAGTGTTATATAACCCATGGAATTAAATTAGAGTCAGCAGGACTTTAACCTGAATTTGTAATGCTTGAAAAGAAAACATGTAAATGTGATGCTTTTGAAAATTTTATAATTTTTTAAATATAAAACTCAGGTTTAAAAAAAACTGATAAGTTTGTCTTTGAGAGATTTGGTAAGGAGTCGTATCCAGGCGAGGGTTACGAGGGCCGTGTGGACGTTCTTGAGGATGAGCTGAGGAAAGGAAACTGTTCTCTGGTTTTGAAGAACGTCAGTGTTACTGATGCAGGAATCTGCAGAAGCTACCTGGTACTGATCCGAAAAAAAAGATCTGTCTCTCCAGGCTGGAGTTTGATTCAAAGTGTTGAACTTTCAGTCTATGGTAAGTCTACGATTAAAAAAAAAACAAAAAAACCCTCAAGTTTTAATAGTATATTAACAGTCTAATAGTCTCGCAGAACTGACTGTTTTAATAGTCGATTATTATGAGATTAATCTACAAGGAATCTATTGATCAGCCTAAATGTGGCTTATAAATGAGAGCTGCTGAAACAAATAAAACAGATAGCATGTAAAACAAAACGGCTAGGAACTAAACATTTAACATCTTGGTACTCTGCTAGCGTTCGCTTCTAGAATAATGTAATGATTACTCTCTGTTCCAATAGAAATAACCAATTTACATTGCTAACAGGAATTGGATACGGAATTTAATTAAAATAAAATAAAATAAAATGCTTGAAATCCGTGGATTTTTTTTAATATAATTGCTTATATTTTTTGTGTAAATATTTGTAGTAACATAACATTCAGCAACTGAGTCATAAACTGAAGAAGTTTCACAGACGTTTGATGAACAGAAATGGATTAACGAATCCCTGAATAAAGTGGAGGTTGATATCAAAACTATTTATCTCACAAGTAAATGTTTAACAGATCGTGACATTACTGAGCTTCTGAAACTTAAGAGTGTTTAATGAGAAACTTGATTATTTTTAACCATGAAACTGCGTCTCCTTCCAGATGCTGCAGGAATGAACTCTCCTCACACTCTGATGGTGGTCGTATCCCTCCTCTCATTAGCCCATCATTTCAGCACAAAGACATAACACATAGTTCATGTTGATTTTATTCTCCATTCTTCTTATGAAGCAAAATAAGTGGGACAACGTTTGTGAACAGTTCATCTAGAGATACAGGAGTATACTGTTTCCAGTTGCTGGTGTTTCTTTTATACTGGGTAACAGTTTCACTTCTGTCCTTACACAGCAATATCCCTGTGTTCTCTACATGTCTGCTTACCCTTGTTGTTCATGTGGAGAGCTTGAACTTGAACTAAGTGTGCTGGTTAAGCCTGAGGGGAAGCTACTGTACATAATGTAATGCTTGTACAGTTCAAATGTACAGTATTTTTTATAATATTATTATTATTATTATTATTATTATTATTATATGTACATACCATAACTTCTTTTGTTTTTTTTTTAATTTTTTTTATAAAATCCAAATAAATCACGGTGTCTCTAGTATTATAGAGATACTAATCCTCTCTGCTCTCCGGACCTGCCTGATCCGTTTCGGATGTCCTACCTCTGGATGGAGCTCTCATCTACTCCAATTCCAGATTGCTGGGACTACGGCTGCTTCTAAGGCCAAACAGACTTCATATAAACCCATAATGAACTTTTTCACACTACCTGTTGTTACCCAGATGAGGACGGGTTCCGTTCTGAGTCTGGTTCCTCTCAAGGTTTCTTCCTCTTAACATCTCAGGGAGTTTTTCCTCGTCACCGTCGCCACCGGCTCACTCAATTGGGATAAATTCACACAATTAAAATCACTATCCTGTGTTTATATGTTTCTGTAAAGCTGCTTTGAGACAATGTCTATTGTAAAACGCGCTACAGAAATAAAATAGAATTGAACTTCTTTGAATTCATGGGATTTTGTATAGAAGTCATATTTATAATATTCCAGAGTCTCATGATGTGGGATATGTGCAAACCTCCTGTGAAGAGTGAAGAAGAACGACTATAAGAAATGCTATAGAAGACCTAAAACAAAGAAATATAGGTACATAGAAAAAATGAACGAGAGGAAGAGAATATGTTTATAATTTTATAGAGAGTTTATCAACAGAGAGAGTTTATGAACCTGAACACAGTTACAGCACTGATACTGTGTAGCACTAAACACCGAGCACACTCCAGACAGCAGGGTGTGTCACATCACACTCACACTTTAGCAATTAAAAGGAAAATAAATACATTAATAGTTAAGTGTTATATAAAGTTATATAAGTTACATTTCATTTGCTGTAGCTTATGGACTGATGTTTTGTTTTGTTTTTTCGATGCCTTTGTTCTTTAGACGAACACAGTATCACCACACTAGGTATTTAATGTAAAGCCTAATATATAATATATATAATATATACGCACAGACACACATCACAGCTTCTGTTGAATTCTCTGAATCAGAGTATTAATTGCTTACGTTATTGTTTCTATAGAAACAGTTCATTCACACTTGACATTTATTATCATGGAAGGAGTCTTTAGTGTCAGCGCTTTAACAGTCAGAGGTAAAGCTGTAGTTTCTTTATGAAGCTGAAACAACTTGTTTCATGAACATTACAGAACAGTATATATAACTTTAAAAGTATAAAATGTTGGACATGTTCTTTGATAAGATAAAAATGATAATATTTTATTACTTGCTGTGGTATAAGAGTATATATTATAAGGTATAAATTATCACATGCTGTGATAGTGAAATGTTTGGGAGTGTTGACGGTTTTTCTATAACAGTATTGCTTATTGTGTGTGATTACTTATATTAATAAGTATTAATATCTTTTAAATATTTAGATTATTTTATCAGCAACTTCTTTACTAAATTGTAAAATCTAACTGACGTTTCCACTCAGAAGTGAAGTACACGTGAACATGTAAGAAGAAGAAGCAGGATGATCTGTAGTTGAGGACGGTTCACCCCTGCAGCAGCTAGAGAGAAAGATAGGGGAGAAAGCAAAAATAATTAAACATTTCCCAGAAAATAAATAATAAACAGTTTTCAACTGGAATAAAAAAAACATCTGAGGGCTGCTTGTAGTTTTAGAAACTTGACCCTCACCAGTTAACCCTTCATGAACATTTCCTTCAGGTGTTCCTTAGGAAGAAAAGAAAAGGAAAATTAAACACTATCACAGATCTACCACGTTAAATATTCCTAATGATGCTTCATACTTACTGCTTTAAATCTAGACTAGGAGTGTGTGTAGGCACGTGTGAGGAATAAACTAAACATTATTGCAAAATTCAGAACAAGAACTTTGTGGTACTTTTACAAATTCATGGATTGTAATCTTTCTAAATGAAATTCATAAATATTAATATCACTCACCTCTGGCAATTGAAATGAGCTGAAGAGTCTCTTCTGGTGTTTCTTTGGCTGGAAAAAAAAAAAAGAGAAAATGTATTAGGAACCTTTATACACCTTATTCCTTTATCTGTTCTCTAGACCAGAAGTGTTCCTGTCTGTTCTCAATGTTCTCCGTTTCTACACTTTGTTTATGAAACAAGTTATGCAGTTATAAACAGTCGTTCCCTCACCAGCATCTTTTCTCTCTCTCGAAGTTAATAAGAGAGAAAAAACGCAGCTTGTCGTGTAACAGAAACCGTTACATAAATGTTACTGTACATAAACATCTTACAGAAAATTTCACTATAAACAGTTTTTAAAACTCTGTTTATGCAGCGAGTCCACTGTACAAGTTCATGTGAATAAGCTGTTACTATAGAAACGAGTGCATTCATATAAACCTGTGATTTGCAGCCGCACTACTGTCAGAGCTTCTGTTACAGAAAATTAAATCAACACCTTCTGACCAATCACAATCCAGAATTCAACAGTGCTGGGTATCTGGTTTTGTGATATCTACGTACCATCGACTGAGAGCTCGACACGCTGGACTAAAATCCATTTTGTAGAGCTGGTTCTCTTCATGCGCTTCACAGACAGGAAGCTCTCGTAGATGCCTGCATCAGTGAGTGTGACGCTCTTCAACACCAGGGAACAGTTTCCTTTAAGCAGCTTGTCTTGAGGAACGTCCACACGGTTCTTATATCCCTCACCCTCATACAGCTCAGTTCCCTTTCTCTCAAACACAGTCTCAGAAACTGTGCTCCACTGAACATGCAATGTTTGGATGGAGACATTTCTCCACTCGCACGGCAGGATAACTGTGGAACCCACTCGAGCTGATATGATCTGAGAATCTGCTGTGGGGAAGCCTGGGGGGGGGGATGGTGGCGTTTAAATACGATAAAGTAATTTTAAGCATCTTTCAGTCAATTTCTTCATGTTTGAAGGCTTATGTCATTTTTATTTTTATTGAAAGTGGACACATACCTACACCGGTGAACCAGATGATGCAAATATAGCAGAGAGAGATCATGATGTTTAGGAGCTGCTGGAGTTGTGTGCAGATTCTCTAAAATGAACAAAAACAGACTTTGATTTCAGTGACATCAAACAGCTGAGAAAACTTCACGTAACTGTCATCACTGCACACGTGAGAGAAATTTAAATTGTTTTATGTGATCACGTGCGGAAAAAAGGGTGAAAGTGCATGTCAACACTTACGCATTTAAAAAGTTGTCCCTTTCCTCAAACACATCTTAATTAAATTAATGAACTGTATTTTAAAAAAAAAACACGTAACAGAAATCATGTGCCTTTCATGTGTGATTCATTTATGAATCGTGTAAAATGACGTGAATGTAAAAAAATCATATGTAAAAATAACTGAACTGTGAAAAATCTATTTTAAACACATGAACTACATGTGAAAAATAACTGTGGCTAAAAGTGTACGTTTAACATGAAGTGTGTATGTGATACGTCATGTCAGAAAAAAAGTAAAGAAGATAATGTTAGATACTGCTGCTGGATTGTTAATACACAACTGCGTTCAATGGTTTAGTTTTATTAATGTAAACCACCGTGCTGGTGCACTGTGTTAAATCTGTGTGTTATCTAAATAATATAATTATATTCCATCTGGTACAGTTCTAGCACATATATTCACTCCTGCCACTGAAATAATACCTAATGAAATACAGACCTCTCTGTTATTCATGTGGACCAAACTAAAATTCTACACTAGGGTCTATAAGGAGAGCTCGGAGAGAAATGCGGCAGACTAGTATACCGTATGTGCGAGTAGTGAGAAATAAGGCAGCTCTCATTTCTTATAAAAGGTACAATCAAAATGAAACCAAAAATTCACACAATGCTGAAAAATTCCAGCAGTGTTACAATACCTCTGATTGCAGAACACTGGCATTTACAATGAACAAAACATTTCAGTTTTCCTCTTTTCTTTCTTATCTACCATTTAGGTTTGTTTTATTTTCCATACACAGCAATTCCCTGGAATTCCCGAGAAATTTTGCAGTATAAAATATTTGAGTTGTCTCATATTAATGCATTTATTCTAGTTAAAATACCTAACATTCATGACACAACTGTTATATAAGAGAACCAGATTTTACTCATTCTGAATAATTTACTATGAATTTACTCATTCTGAATAATTTACTATGAATTTACTCATTCTGAATAATTTACTATGAATTTACTCATTCTGAATAAT
>JANDJT010000041.1:1519073-1530897 GCA_024331685.1 Stegophilus panzeri | reverse complement strand
CATATTCCAGGTTTTATGTGCTGTAAATTTTTCATTTTCAGATCCATGTCAGCACTGCTACAATATGCCCTCTCATCTAACTACTCAGCAGTGACACCAGTGCATTACTGCACCTTAGTTACGTTGTTTGACTGCTAATCCTAATTTAATTTAATCCAACTACTACTTTTCTAGTGCCCCATTAATAATGCTGAGGGATGTCTCTAACCTTGCCACAGTCTTGTACCTCAGCTATGCTCTTTTTTTTCTTTTTTTTACTAATGCTATTTTTTTTTGCAGCTGTAACGCTGCACCTCCACTGTGCTTTAAGTCTTCGAATACTAATCTCATTGCCTCCAACTCCTTAACACTGCTGCACCGAAGCTATTTCTCTCTCTGTTGCTCTTCCACAGCTCAATTTCACATAGTGTTATGCCAGTATTAGGGACTCTCCATTTGTGTTTCTCTCGTTTGGGACCAGCCTCTACAGTACCTAAATAACTTCTAACAATCGCTTTCACTGCTATCAGTTTACTGCTCTTGGCCTGCTGACCCAACGGCTGGACCTAGATTCTGTAAAGGTGCGGTGGATTGCTTTGTGTAATGCATTCACGGCCCACCCTATGCTATCTTTGTGTGTCCAATCTTGTGACCCTTGCTACCAACACAGGCTTGTAGCTTGAGCTTTAGCTGAATCCAGGATCCTGGAAAGCGTTTAGTTTTCTGTTTTCTGCCCATTTTTCTGTTCTGCAATCTGTTCTTATATTATGTTAAATTAAATATAGTATGTTAAATGTGCGGTTAAACTAGCAAATGGGCTTATTAGTGTACATGGGTATGAAACTCCTCAGGCGTTCGGTGGTGGCGAAAACGGTGTAGCTGCTGTCACCGACTTTACACTTAAAGTTAATGTCCAGTGTTTGGTCGTGGTTGTTAATAAACATAAACCTGCCTCCGGAAAGACAGGATGTGTTTCACCGCAGAGTTCTTACAACTGAGCGGAATATCCGTCATGGGTCCGGCGAACTTCCCGAAGCGGGCCAGCTCCTTTCATTATCAGCTCGTCTTTAATGAAGGGGGGCACGTTGGAAATAATGACACGTGTCGCAGGGGCAGAAAGAGGGGTAACGTGTAACATGACAACTTTCAGCCATATTCCATTTTCAGACAGCGTGTGGGCGAGTTCTTTCTTTAGGAAAATCACTACCACTTTGTTCATTCGGGAGGCGGAGTAGATGTTCTCGCACCCGACCTGCTCTCCCACTGCTACCAGAACCTCCTCCACCTATTCTCCATTTTCCAGTACACACCTGACGCCATGGCGGAGAGACAGCGTCTCCTCTCTGGCCTCAGAGGCCATGTCGTCCCGCTCACCCTCACCCACTCTCAACTTTTACCGGTCACTGATACTCACTTGACTTACACATTCAATAAATTATGTGAAAGAAAAGAAAACAAACTTGCAGAAAGCCAAACTGTTCTCACACGCAGAGAGAGAGAGAGAGAGAGAGAGAGAGAGATGGAGAGATGGGGTGTGAAGCGGTTTTATCATTACTGCTTTACCCCAGCGAATGGAAGACATCTCGCGAAAACTTATCTTCTAGTTTAAACAATACGGGCGATTCTTTTAAGCAGTTCTTTTAAACGTTTTTACCTCATAAGTATCTTTGTTTAGAAGACACGTAATATGCGCGATTCTTTTAAACAGATTCTTTTTTTTTTTTTTATTATTATTATTTTTTTTATAAACGTTTTACCTCCTAAATTTATTCAAAGTCAAACTGTCTCCCAAAAAACATAATCAACATTTGTTTTCATTTATTTCACAAACAAATATTCTACTCATATATATGTAGACATTGAAACATCATGCTTTTTCTAACAATATGGTTACACAAACAAAATCCCCCCACATAGTAACACAAACGCATGCCCAATATTAACCACTGATACACTTTTTCAGATGGGTCTCGCCCCAACCCCAATCTCATTGACATAAATACCTTTGTTGGGGGCTACACACACACACACACACCCACCACAGATCCAGACACCTATGGGGGCCAGATTGACCCACTGATACTGTCGATAGGTTTACCCCCACCCCCGGTCATAAATTAGGTTGCCTACAGAAATGTCGGCCAGAGAAGCACAAAGGGTCATAAATCAGCACACACTACTTTGACAGTTTGACAGAAAGTGTATGATAGAACTACTACTCTGGTTCCACTGAGAGTCATCTTCGATTGTGTCGTGTTTTTTATTTCTATAGTGAGATTTACAGTAGAAAAGGTCCCTGAAATTTTCACAAACATCTTCACATTCGTTTCTCTTTTTGTTTGTTTTAATTTACAACTAGACTTTAGGCCACTTCTCATTACCTGAGGAGGGTGTCGGTATAGTCAACTCTGGAAAAAAATCATTTATATGGTCAAAAGTACATGCTAGATATCTACAAAATCAGATTTATTTGTGCATGTAACTTAAAATATTTCAAACATTTTAACTGTTTACACAAGACATTGTAGTATTGACGACAAATCATATGCATGGCTACAGGCATGAATCGATGATTTAACCTCTGATTATAAAGGCAGACTTGCCATTCAAATACCACCTGTACATTCTAAACGGGGCCTGCTTGGAAATATAGCAGGCCTCTTTGGCTCAGTTAATTCCATAGCCAACAACAAGATAAACAGTTAATCACAGTTTTCAACATGGTTGGCTAACCAGGTGACCACTGGTTTTCAACACATCACAAATATCAACAAAAATATCATAAAAGCGGTCAGATCCGAGGTGCAGGCGCTTCTACTGATCAGTCATGCATTGTTCAATCAGACCTGTACCATCGAACGGGACTTAGCCTGTAGATCATATAAGATTTGTTTACTGCTGCAAGAAAAGAAATTTTAGATCTCCGCCTGTGTAAGACACCTAGGCATGTTCTAAATGATCTTATGGAAACTTTAGATCTGCGCAGGTGGCTTGCATCAGAACAAATGAAAGACATTAATTATTCTGAATTATTATCCACTGTAATTATGTATACTGGTGATGAATGTACCGGATGCCTTGAAATCTTTGCCAATTTCCCGTTAATCCACCCAGAGCACGTCTTTCCAAATTCCACTACTATACGCCCTATTGGCGTGGTGGTGAAAGATCCGGTAGTAAAATGGGATCACCTTACTAGATACATGACATTAAAATGTACTGAGACCTTGTTTACCAGTCGCACTTGTTGTCATGAAATGCATAACTGTTATTTGTACCTGTAACACATTACAACCTTTTTCTTCCAGTGGCACTAAACTCATAAATGTTCAGTCATTGCATGGCCATTCTGATGCAATCCAGGTGTCACATACCCAGTGGTGGGTCATCAGTGAAATGAATTCCTTCACCTATGGAGGATTGACCTGTCCTGCCAATCACTCCTTTTGCTTGGAGGTAACAGAGGACTTTTCTATGGGTCAGAGCAGCATTCTGGGAAGGATACCATTGGACACTGAAATTTCCCCTTGGTGGGATGACACGTTTTATGAACACAGCACACAAGCTGTAGTGGAAACAATGGACTTGGCACAAAGAATGGTTTTGTACACGGAGTATCACCTTTCCCAGGCACAGATAGAGACAAATCTGGCCAAAAGGACTACACAAATCCTCACCAGTTCATCTACACGCTCAGCATTATATGTATATACATGGTGGGACTGGATATTTAGGGGATGTGCCATTGGCAGTGCCCTCATATTTGCCTTCACTCTGTTCCAGAGCTGCTACCTCAGATGCCTCATCGGATCCTTACGGACATTCAACCGAAACAGCACTGGCTCTCAGCCCACTACCCATCTTGCAAAGACTGAAATGATGATCATCAACAGGAATTAAACACCTTGTACACAGTGGAGACTAGGAATTGTCTGAACCAGGAGAGATCCACTCTCTGAGGACAGGAACGAACACCAGACCTCTCTCTTGTGGAATTAGCATCTGCATTTGAATTAACACATCATGCTGAGTAGAGACTAGGAAATCGTCACTACACTGTTTCCTCCTTCCTCTCCTCACACCTTTCTCTCTCTGTGTCGAGATCACCCTAAAACACACCCAAGTCTATATACACATTACATAACATGTTTTAATGTGAATGAGATGTCAACTGTATTATACAAAAGGACTCAGTGTGACTGGAAAATATGGTCTCATTCCCTCAACAGCAGTTTAAATAAAATATTACATGCCGTTAAATTCATACCCTCCCAAGGTCCCTCACTCAAATTACCTCCTGTATGTAAATAAGGTACATCCTTCCACAGACATCAAATTATAATCACGAACCACTGTGTCCCCACACTGTCTTTTAACATGAAACTTTACACCAGGTCCCCACAAGACAGTTACTTGTGTTAATCTTTGTTTAGCAAAACCTTTGGTGAAAAGCCTGTGATGTGGGCGGCTCCAAGGTAGGTTTTATCTACTGATAGGGCAAGTATGGTGTATGGGAGACGGAAGGTTAGCTAGGCCTTTATGTAATCCCTAATGGCTTGGTACATGTAGATAGCATCTTAACGTGTATAACTGTATCCACAACCACCTAGCAACACCACAGTGACCACATTTTAAGCTCCACAATCACTGTATTCTTCAGAAAATGCACAACCTGTTATTATTATTGAGGTGTCCTTAATCATTTAGGATGCATTCAAGAAGAGTGCACTTGTTCTGTGTTTAAGTAGATATTGAGGCAGAACTGAAACCATCTACAGAGCAAGCCCAGGAAACCTCATCTGAGCAAGCAACAGAACCAACCAGTACCACATCTGTTCCCAAGGGTATTGTCTGATTGTATGTTTTGACAAACTTTGTCTTGCATTTGTTCAGGTGTTAAGGTGGTAAAGAAAAAGAAATGGGAGACCAGTGAAGTGAAAGCGGTTGAAAAACATCTGAAGAGGTTCATCAAAACTTGCACAGTGCCAGGAAAAAAAAAAACATTGTGAAGCTTGTATAAAAGCTGAGCCTGTTGCACTGAAAGGCAGGGATTGGTTATCTGTTAAGTTCTCTAAATAATAGAATCACTGCTCTTAAAAGGAAAATGTAACCCAGAAAAAAAGTCTGGGTGGTTTTATTTGCACAGATCAATGGTAGTTTCAGATTATTATTATTATTATTATTATTATTATTATTATTATGATGGTTGGAAGTTTCTATTGTACAATTTTAACTTTTTTACATTTATGACAAACATTTGTTAATTAGTAACTGCCTTAAAATACTATCTGTGCAAAAATACTGCATTGCAAATGGCAAAATGTTTAAGATTAAAAATAAAAGGCCTGTTATTCGTGTGACTTAAATCAATTATCTTGGAAATATGTATTATAGCACCTTCCCAATTGTTTGTAAATTGCATCCCCAGATTGTTCACAAGTACCTACTATTTAGAAATACCAGAATAAGAAAATGTGTGTGTCCGCTCGTCCTCACAAGTTTGGTCTACCAGAAATTGTCCTCAGAATGTGGAAAAATGTCACATTGCTTTATTAACGTATTTACTTTAATTTGAAGTGACAGACTTTCTACAGCTTCAGCTGAAACACGAATCTGTCTTTGGTTTGTTCCTAAACCAATGGGGCGGCTGTGGCTCAGGTGGTAGAGCGGGTTGTCCACTAATCGGAGGGTTGGCGGTTTGATTCCTGGCCCGCATGACTCCGCATGCCAAAGTGTCCTTGGGCAAGACACTGAACCCCAAGTTGCTCCCGATGGCAAGTTAGCACCTTACATGGCAGCTCTGCTACCATTGGTGGGTGTGTGTGTGTGTGTGTGTGTGTGTGTGTGTGAGTGAGAGAATGGGTGAATGGGACACAGTGTAAAGCGCTTTGGATAAAAGCACTATATAAGTGCAGACCATTTACCATTTAAACCTTTTAGAAATACAGGTCCCCGCATTGGAGGATCCAGCATGTAGTCCCCGATATAGAGTTGCACAAGTGTGTGTGTGTGTGTGTGTGTGTGTACACACGTCAGTCCAGTCTCTGAGTGTTGGAGTCTGATGGCTTGGGGGAAGAAGCAGTCTGGTTATGAGGGCCCGAATGCTTCGGTATCTTTTCCCAGACGGCAGGAGTGTGAAGAGTGTGTGTGAGGGGGGTGTGGGGTCCTCCACAACGTTGGTGGCTTTGCAGATGCAGCGTGTGGTGTAAAGGTCTGTGATGGGGGGGGAGACCCCGATGATCTCAGCTGTCTTCACTATCTGCTGCAGGGTCTTGCGATCCAATGAGGTGCAATTTCTGCACCAGACATTGATGCAGCTACTCAGGATGCTCAATAGTTGCTCAAACTTCAAATGTGGAGAGGGGGTTGCCCCTGTCACTCGACCAGTCACCAGACCGAGTGTGGGGTGTGAGACTGGGGTTTTCAAACAGTACACACATTTTGGTCTTCAGCCAGTACTTCTGATGGTGATGGCAATGTGTCAGTGTGTCACTGTTTTTGGCCTGATTATACAAGATTTTGTTCCTGCTTCTTTAAGAAATCTCTTGGGCCTGACATTCAGTACGTTTACATGGACAACAGCAATCTGATATGAACCCGATTAAGACAATACTCTGACTAAGAAACTACCATGTAAACAGCAATTATTGATTACCTTTATCCAGCTAAAGTCATACTCAAAGTAAACACAAATACTGTTAAATTCTTCTCTGCAGTATAAAAGTTCTTTCACCCCCCCTTTCTCTTATTGCTGCACTTTATTTATTAGTCTAAGTTACTTTCATTTCATTAAGCATGAAGAAAAAAAATTACCCAATTCCAAACTTTGATAAGAGTAAATGTCTGTTTAGTAAACAAAAATTAAGAGTAATGCTGAGTTCATATTAATTACACAAAACACTCAGCTCAGGTCCAGATAGTTATGTCTTTCTCGAATATAGTGAATTTTGAATGATGCTGCAGTGTCTGTAGGTGGAGCCTTTTGTTCACATTTGAAGATGATTCAGTCTACTGTGCTTTCTGAATAATGTTGCTATGAAAGTGTTAAAAGCACACTGCTGTACCACACTCCAAATGGTACAGTCCACACGCGTACCACACTCAGTTTCTAACCAGTAGTCACTATCTGACACCAGGCTGCGGTTTTGTTCAGTATTATACAAGCAGCACTGTAGGTCAGTATCAAACTCAGAAATGAAATTGCAGCTTCAGTGTAAATATTTAAATAATCACATTTGTAAAATATTCTCTAATTTCTGAGAGAAACATGAGAAAGCAGTCACATCTAATGGCAAGCTAAACTCATTTTTAATCATTCATTTTAAAAAGCTGTAATTAGATTAGATAATACTGATTATGTATTATGATTTTAAGAATCTGAGTCTTACCTTGGAGATGAAAGACACTGTGTGTGGGTGTGCAACAGCCTTTGGAAACTGACTCATTTCTTTCAGTTACACTATGGTGTGTGTGTGTGGGGGGGGGTTTCGTCAATAAAATGTGCTAGAAAAGGGTAGAACTTAGAGGAAACAAGGCAATACAAGGTAAACAAGATGAAAGTCTAACACAGACAGTAACCCGAGCTCAGATGCTATGAGGCACCAACACTTCCTTTTGTACACATTCTGTTTGGGTTTTTAGTTCATCACATTTCCTAATTAAAATCTATTACATTCTTACACAGCCGTGAAATCATGCCTAATTATTAACAGGCTCCAATGTTACCTCTGATCCATGAAGTCTGTTGCTGGCTGCCATTAACCCAGTTAATAAGGGACTAATCCAGAACCAAGTGCTATTTTGAATGGCTCTTCAACTTAGAATGTTCAACAGTAAGAAGCAAAACAGACAGTAACCCAGCCTTATGCTCATTAGCATGCATTTTTCTTTCAAATCCGTGGGATCATTTATGAAACTTTGTTTGGGGTGAAAGTGTGTGTGCACAAAAACAAATAAAAATCAGATCTGTAAAAATTTGCAGGCGCACACATGCACACCATTTTTGCTTTATAAAATCATATTCTTCTTGAAAATATGTGCACGTAAATCAGCCTCTATCCTGCCCGGTTATGACCCACAAATACCCATGAATTGTTAATGCAAGTTACCTCATACATATTTAAATATGGGGTGTCCCATTCTTGTTTGACTGAAATAGCATTGACAATGGCAGAGAGAAAATAAAGAGGGGGGGTGGGGGGATGATTTTGGTGAATGTGAATAGTAAGTTGTCAGAGATCGAGATAAAAGGATTTCTAAAAATCCTTTACAGTTTGCTCCTCTAGGACTCAATTAAAAATCTTGTATGGTGGCACTACTTGTATTGTTTTCTGCTTGATTTATTGCTTTGCTTGTATTTCCTTATTCGTAAGTGGGTTTGGATAGAAGCATCTGCTAAATGAATAAAGGACATGCTTACTACTAGGCCCACTAAAAACATGATTAGTGAAGTAAATGAAATCATAAAAAAGTATCCTGTCTGAAATACCAAGAACATTAAAAGAGCTTGGTAAACATACATTATTGCACTGGTCTCAGGTATTTACATCAAATCATAACTAATTCATACAGTCACACAGTATCTGCTGGGTAGAGATGTGAACTGGTTATCAGGTTGTTGGGTAGGAGATGAGGGCGGGGGGGTTCCATTCTGCTTTTTGCATGCTGTGGAACACAGCACATGCCTGCACAATCCAGCAATTTTTCTGAAATGATGAGGAAGGTGGTGATTGAAATACATCAGTCTGTGAAGGGTTACAAAGCTGTTTCAAAGGCTCCTGGACTCCAAAGAGCCACAGTGAGAGCCATTATCTCCAAATGGAAAAACTCTGCACAGTAATGAACCTTCCTACAAGTGGCCAACCTTCCAAAAATTCCTCCAAGCGCACAGCAACTACTCATCCAGGAAGTCACAAAAGAGCCAAGGACAACGCCAAAAAGTACCTACAGGCCTCTCTTGCACCAATAAAGGTCACTATTCATGACTCCTATGTCCTGTGTGTATATGGTTCTGTAAAGCTGATTTGAGACAATGTCTATTGTTATAAGCACTATACAAATAAAATTGAATTGAAGTCCTATCAGAAAGACACTTGACAAAAATGGCTCCATGGAAGAGTGGCGAGGCGAAAACCACTGCTAACCCAGAAGAACATTAAGATTCATCTGAATTTTGTAAAAAAAAAAAAAAAAAACCACCACACCTTGATGATCCTCAAACCTTTTGGGAGAATGTTCTGTGGACTGATGAGTCGAACGTGGAATTGTTTGGAAGACAGGAATCCAGTTACCTCTGGCGTAAACCAAACACCGAATTCCACAAAAAGAACATCCTATGGTCAAGCATGGTGGTGGCAGTGTGATGGTGTGAGGATGCTTTGCTGCTTCAGGGACTGGACAACTAGCAATAATTGAGGGAAACATGAATTCTCTCTACCAGAAAATTCTAAAGGAGAATGTCCAGTCTTCAGTCCGTAAGTTGAAATTCAAGCACAACTAGATTATGCAGCAAGACAACGATCCCAAGCATAAGTAAATCCTAGTCCTAGAGTAAGTGAAAGACTGATCTCCAGTTATCTGAAGCGTTTGATTGCAGTTATTGCTGCTGAAGGTGGCACAACCAGGTTTTAAGTTTATGGGGGCAATTAGTTTTTCCACATAGGTGATGGGTGTTGGATAGCTTTTTTTGCTTCATTAAAAAAAAAAAAACCCAAAATTGTGGGTATTGTGTATTCACTAAGGTTGCCCTTGTTTTAAGTTGTATTTTGTTTGTAGATCTAAAACTATGAGATACACAAAATCAGTAGAAATCAGGATGGGGTAAATACTTTTTCACAGCACTGTAACCATCTCTCATCTGAACTAAATTATTTTTATTACTATAAAAAAATAATTAAAAAAAAAAAAAAGCAAACCGACAGTGGGGGAGGTGCCACGGTGGGCAAGTGATATAATCTGTGTGCGGCCGAACACCGTGTAACGCCAGGAACACCGACTATTGCAGCAAGCCTAATTGTGAGAACAAATTTCACAATCACACTGATTAACTCTGCCCAACAGGAAGTCGGCCATTTTGCATTTTGACAGGTACCAAACATTTAAATACTCCTCCTAGAGAATTCATCAGCTTCAAACCAAATAATGTCAGGATGTCCCCAATCATAAATTGCAAGGGAATTTTTGATATCTGTACTTTTTCCATGAAAAGATTGTTAATCAATTAACATCAGGCCGCACAAAATTGCTTAATGCTCATCATGCAACGAGGCCCAAAGTTCACATTTATTTTCCAGTGATGGGGAATGCACATGCCAATTGTGATTCATAGCATGCGTCATTGCACCACCACCTGGCAACAGGAAGTGAGGTTTATTATATAGTAATAAAGTTATTATTATATAATAAAGTTATAAAGCAATCACTTTCATTAACTCTGTCCAAAAGGAAGTTGGCATTCTGGTGTTTTGACAGATATCAAACTTAAATACACTTCCTATGGGATTGATTAGATTAATTGCAAGTTTGGTCAGCATGATTTAAAGATACCCAAGATGCTAAATTCTGAAGGACTTTGATATCTTTAATACTGTTGCCATAGTGAGGTGATTACATTTTGGAATTTAATTTACAACCTTTCCCTTCCCTGAGAGAACATTGTTTAAAAAAAAAAACCAAAAAAAAAAAAAAAATCCTTAGTTTGCTTCAGGTCAACATCAGTAAAGACAGGAGCATAACACACATTTAACAAATTATATTTTAAGTCCATTTATCACAACTATCCTATAAATAACCTGACCATGAGCACACACTGTTCACTGCAGATAAAATAAACTGACAGTGTTTAATGAAATTCTCACAAATTCCTATTAAAAAGTGAATGAATGGGGCTTGACCTAGATGAAGAACTAATCACCATCACCACCCCAGCATGCACAACAGGAAGTCTTAAACACAGCCTCTTTGGCTTGGAAAGCCCCTCTATCCATTTAAAGAAACAGCCCCCCGTCATGGAAACATGACGTCTATCTGTTTCTCTTCAAAAGATCTGCTCTCTTACATGAAGGTGATAAAGAATACCATTAACTTATAAACAGTACACAAAGTCACACATTCAGGAATTTGTAATCAATAGTATTGATTTTACACAGAAACCTTTATTCTTCTGTGTCTGAGCAACTACTTCACAGCAGAAAATCACAACAAACACCTATTTATTTGCTTTATTTGGCATGCGTTCGAGTCCTGATTCAATTTTTCACATTTAAAAAAAAAAAAAAAAAAAACCCAAACATGCACTACTGTGCACACGTCTTATGAGCATGTAAAGATGTGCTTAAAAAAAAAGTTCTTCCTTGGATAGCCTTCGACTGCAATTGCTAAAAAACAATTTGCACTCAAGTCTTTATGACGTCATCATTAAACAGTTAATAACTTCAGTTTGATACGATAGGGTTTCATTTAAAACTATAATGAATTCAGAAATGACAGTGATGCTCATACTCAGAAGTTTGTGTTTACACAATTGCACTTTTTGACTATAGTACAGTTATAGAAGGGATTTATTTATAATAATCGCACTATCCGGTGTCACCCAGATGAGGATAGGTTCTCTTGAGTCTGGTTCCTCTCAAGGTTTCTTCCTCATACCAGTCTTGGAGTTTTTCCCGTGCCACTGTGACCTCTGGCTTGCTCATTAGGGATCAATTTAAAATATATATACAGTATCTCACAAAAGTGAGTACACCCCTCACATTTTTGTAAATATTTGTTTACATCTTTTCATGTGACAACACTGAAGAAATGACACTTTGCTACAATGTAAAGTAGTGAGTGTACAGCTTGTGTA
>JANDJT010000041.1:1507621-1518973 GCA_024331685.1 Stegophilus panzeri | reverse complement strand
GTCACATGAAAAGATATCATCAAATATTTACAAAAATGTGAGGGGTGTACTCACTTTTGTGAGATACTGTATATATTTCTGTAAAGCTGTTATTTGTTCCATTTTTAAAAGTGCTATGCAAATAAAAGTGAATTTAACTGCAGAAATACTGTATAGCAAAGATGCCTTCAAAATCTGAAATTAAAATCTTTCCACATAAATAATAATAATAATAATAATAATAATAATAATAATAATATTATTATTATTAATATTATTATTATTATTATTATTATTATTATTATTAACAACAACATATCTGGTGTGAAAATGCTTCAGTAGGCTCTGGTACACTTTGTGCAGTTTTGGAAATCAGCAGTTCTTCATGAGCCTCTGACTGTTTCTGTTTTTGCAGCTAATCTGACACAGCGTTTAAAAAAAAAAAATAATAATAATAATCTTAAAAGTGATCTATGATGTAGTATGTTACTTTCTTCACTGAAACCATTTTTCTACATTTTATTTTTATTGGAAAAGTCATTTTTGGAAATCAAAATAAAAAACTATTTTTTAGGAAGAAAGTCAAATTTAAAGCCAAATTCTGCAACTTTGATTCAAACTCCCTGGGATCTGATCTCACATCCTTCCAGTCAGAAACACAGAATCTTCAACACTGAGCTCACATCATCACCGCACTCCATGTGACCCCATCACATCTGACATGACAGTTTTCTACATTGTCAAGGCATCAGTCTATAACAGACAGCTCATTTATTTACTCGCTGTGTAAACTCATTGCTCAGTACTGTAGACACTGAAACTGACTGGTGAATAAATGTGGTCAATGAACACAATAAACAAGGCTAATGAAACCCTGGATGAAAAGGTGACTGTTTACAGGAATTATCAACTCTAAATGCTGAGTAAGTGTTAAAAAAAAAAAAAAAACCTCTGGTATCAGCAGTGTTTATATGAAATGGCAGGATGTGTGGGTTTGTGGTAATTTAAAGCTGAAACAGCACCACTGCAGAGACCATAACCTCCCCCCCTCAAGTCAGAGAAGAAATGGCCAGGTTGCTGTTTATACAGCTGATGATCGGTAAGTACACAAATACGTTCTGTTTTAAATGTTGACAAAAATGCATTTTATTATACTATACAGCTGTGTGTGGTGCTGTTGTAGGAAAATAATCAGCAATTATTTGTGTGGTGTTATGAAGCGTAATTGTTGTTACCACCCTGAAGTTGATTATTTTATTATAGCAGCACATCGCCATGTGTTTTAATAATCTTATACCACAGCAATTCACAATCAATAACAATATGAAGTCATAAAAAACTGGCACATCGTAGTTTTTATCCATTAGGAAACAACCTAGCTCCTGTTCTCACTTGTTATAGCAGCTATTTTGTTAATCCATCAAAACACCTTCTTAAAAAGTTCATCAATCTAGATCATTGTTTTAGCCACAGTGTCACATCTGGGTCCAAGGCTGAATTCAGTGCTAACATTTACCTGATTTCTAATATAACACTTTCCTCTTTTTTCACCCCTCAATCACTCTGGCTACTTGCACATTCTCTAAGGTTTTTCTGTCTTATCATTTTAGTGTGATCCTTTCATTATTTCTTGACTGCCGCTCTAGTTTAGATCCTTTTGCTTCCTGTGTTTTGTTCCTGTTTGTCCTATATTGATCTGTTACCTGATGGTTTGACCAATTAATGTTTGTGACCACAATTCTCTGCAAACCTGGACTTTGAATAAACATTAAGCTGGTGTTTACATCCACCTTCTGCAGATTTGTGATCACCTTCAAATCATTTTAGTTAATTTCATGTTATGTAGTAAGAAAATATTTTTTTTTTTTTTTATTTAGCACAACAGGCAGAAAAGCTGAATGTGGCTTGGGGAAATGATGAATCTACTCTCTTAATGTGGTGTTCTTTCAGGTGTATTCACTTTGAGTCTTCTTCAGATCACTTTAGCAGACATCATATCTGTTCCTCACGGAGAAAACATCACCCTGGTCTGTAACATCACTAATCCTGACATATTGTGGTATCGACTTAAATCTGAGGAGGTGAAACTGCTCATAACTGCTAAAAAAGGGAAACTGGATGCACACTTTTCCCCCAGCTACAGTGTCGATGAGCGTCACTTTGATGTAACCAAAGACAGCAGTTTAGTGATTATTGGAGTTAGAGAGACAGATTTGGGATTTTATTATTGTGGAGGTCGAAACAACACACACATGCAGTTTGGGAAACCAGTGAGACTGAATGTTACAGGTGGGTGCCAATACTTTATTATTCTGCGTAGTTGTATTTGTGCATCAACTTAGTTAAATTAAGGGCTTTTCACACTGCGCTTAAGCCTGGGTAGAGGAACGTTTCAGGAGCAGGGGCAGCACAACGCGGTTGTTAATCCCACACTGCGGTACCTGACGTGTACAATGTGAAACGACGTGGTGTTAGAATGTTGTGGCTGGATGCCTAGCAACAGACACCCAATCAGAAATTTAATAGCGCGTGACTCATATAACGTGCTTTGTACGGTCACAGAATAAGTTTAGAGGAGAAATAAATAAATAAAAATAAAATTAATAATAGTGTCTTTGTGCGTTTCAAGAGTCTTAAAACAGCCAAGTTGGATTTCCGTGGCGACATTTTTTTCCCTCACTGACTTTAACCGGTCGCGCGCTGCATTTATCCGATCAGGGTTGTTGACACCGCAAATATGCAAATAAGAACGTTAAGCCAGAGTTTAGAAACGTACAAGGTGAAACAGATCCCCGGGTAAAGTATGAGCAAAGTGAAACAAGATTACCAAGGATTCCGTTTACCCGGGGATTAGAATGACCCTTATGGGACAGTTAATTGCGGACCCAACAGCAGAGGTAAAATCTCTGCTTGCCAGTTAATGAATGGGAGAACAGGGTTTATGATGAGAGATATAGATGGAGAGGTGTATAAAAAAATAATAGTCTCTGCATTTTGAGGAGTGTGCTCTACCATGCAAAAAAGAGACGCCAAATTGGCATACTCAAAAAAACCCCCCCAAAAAAACAAACAAAAAAACACTTTATTAAAGTGGGATAAATAAAATATCAAAAGGGGAATCCATACACTTCCAAAACTTTGAACTCTTCAGGGAGGGCAGTAGATAGATAGATGATACCAGAAGTATTTTATCTTCAGTTTTCTCTTCTTTCCAATTCTGTCCTATAACTCGTCATTAACTCTTACACGACTTTCTTTGTTTATATTTTCTCTTGTCAGTTTCTTTTTTTTCTAATTCTTATATGTCTTTCCCCGCTTCATATACTCTCGAGCAAAACCCTGACATACCGTGCCGGTCACCCCTCTACAAAGGTGCGACGAAGAACAACCTCATAGACTGGCTTTAAATATCCTGACTGGCAGGTGCAGGCAATCCAGGTTAATCAGCCTGGAGGATTCCAGTTCTCCCGCATGGCTGCTCTCACTGTGCGCCGCTGCCGCCCTCTGCTGGCTGCTACACACAGCCTCTAAACAACACAACTTCCAAGTTTTTCCTCTATTAAAAATGTGTAAAGGTTAAACAGGGTATATCCGATGGATACACAGGCTTTAATCTCAGATGCACCTGGTGCTGTATGTTCATATTTTCATGCAATTTCAGTTGACATGTAGCAGCAGTTCTCAACATTTTGTGGCCAGTGAAGTTATTTTAAAGGCTGAATAGTTTTAATCCATAGTGTAAGGCATTACAACTGCAGACACTTTGCACTTACTGTGAGAGGACTGGGACTGTGTGCCACACTGCAGATGGTCAAAGTCAGGAGATGTATTCAGAATTGCACATCTCATCTGTGTTGTTACATCCAACCTTGATCCAATAAGTGCACTAAACCCTGCAGACAGTAAATAGCTGCTAGCTAATGGTTCACAGGGTCATGTAGTGCATTTCATGTAATATTAATGTTCATTTCTGTTTGTTCCACCAGAGGTTTAATAAATATGCACAATTCTGTAAATATAAAAAAATATACATTAATGGATTACTGCATGCATTGCTACATAAGGGTACAACATATCTGAAATATAGCTTGTGCCGTTTAGATTATGGACATACATAGTAGAATACATGATTTTTTTTTAGAAATACAGTTTTAAATTATTAATTTAAAATCGTCCATACACAACATTTAAATGTATATAACTACATTAAATAAACAGTTAATACGTCTCTTGAAAGCCGAGGCAAAATGTCAGGTAACCCCAAGATTGAAAGCATTCCATGTATCAGACACAAGTCATTGTATTTAAAATTTAGAAAACACATTGAGTTATTACTGTGATAAACAAACAAACAACAGAATAAAGAAATCAACACTTTACAAAAGGTAAACTACAGAAGAAACTTCTTGACAGATCAATTTCCAACCCGTACGCTCTCATGTTTGCAAATTCACAAAAATGAGGATTATTCTATTGATAAACAGCACCGTCCTTTGTGCTTCTCTCTTTCAGGCAACAGAAATCAAGGTGTTTTCTCATCTACATCTCTGGATCGCTCCCAGATAATAACTATAATCCTAACATGTGTGTGTTCCATCTCTTTCCTAATAAACATCATCTGCAGCTGTATGCTCTGTTCCCGAGTACAAGGTGAGAACTACTTTACATTAATGCAAGTCAGAATCAATACATAGATTTTACTTTCCCTTATTTATAGAACTTCCTGTTTAGCTCCTTCACCCAGAAACACCTACCTGTAGACTTGAGCGTAAGAGTTTACAACAGACATGTACTGAGGATACATAAACACTGTAAAGATCATTTTCACAGGGAATATAGCACGGCAGTGATTTACAATGTGGACTAGAAATAATTAGAATTTCTGATTTTCAGACTTAAAGTCATAAGTACAAAAGTCCACTACCAAAAAAAAAAAAAAAAAATCCCACAATTTCATCAGTATTTCTATTAATAATATATTTTTTTAAAAATAATTGTCACTCTTTCAGTCATTGTTTTTTATATTAATACAAGGCCAAAAATTGTATGGTTGACATACACTATACTATGAAAACTGTATAGATGTGTAGATTAACACAGTGTGTTAGAAGCATACGGGTGACCTTTTGAATATATAGCACTTCATAATAGTATTATGTAAACAGGACATTCTGACAAATATCAGTTTCATTTTGTGGCAACATGGAAAAACCCTTCACATGGTGAAATTTGGGAACTATTTCACTTTCCTGAAGTGAAATGTTTCTCTTTTACATATACAGTTGACCCCTATATGTAAACATCTGTTTTGTGAAATCACTTATTCAGGGCAGTACTAAATACAAGAAGAAAATGCAAGTTTCCCTCTTATTATTATAATTATTTTAATTATTAACATTTTGCAGATTCTGCAAGGGGTATGTAAATATATGAGCAGAACTGTATCTGTGATAAATTACCCATCTCTGTGCACTCTGTTCATGTTTTGTGTTGATTCATCTTCCATGCGTTTCTTTGTTTACATGGTCATGTGCCTTTGTATTGATTTGTGTCTTGTCTCAGCCTGTCCTCTGCCTGGTGTAAATTCCAACTCTACTCACGTGTTCCCTGTTACGTCCTTTGTTATTTTGTGTGAATTTTATAACATCCTGTATCTTCATGGCCTCCTCATACATTTGTATCATATACATTTCGAACATTGTTGGCTAGTTTCAGTGGTCTGTGTTTCCAGATGTTACTGGTATACTTCCTGGTTTAGACCCTCGCCTGCTTTCCTTGTTTGTTGATCTGACTTATCCTTGTTTGTTTCTGCCTCTTCTGACCCATGCGTAGAAGAACAGTGACAATTATTGCATTTATCCAAATAAACAATACTTTCAAGCATAAAGTATATATATATACATAAACAATCCAAATAAGCATACACATTGTGTCCTTCCTCTAACACACACACACACACACACACACACACATTACAGTATCTCCCATCAGTCTCATCACCTGAGGTAAACTTCACTCGCAGCATTTAAACATGAGCCACACTGCCGTCTCTTCACTTGACAATCATTCACCTACTCACTTTTGTTCTGTTGGCTCAAATTATCATATTAGCATTCAAACATTACAACAAACTTTGTCCACTGTACCTTTGCAGTGATGATGTATGTATTGCAAACACTTTAATATTTAATATAATAATTTATAAAGTCAAAGGTGATACTAATACACGTCTCTAGCAAGCTAGGAAGCCCTTGAGCAAGGCCTTTAACCCTCGACTGCTCAGTTGTATAAATAAGATAAATGTAAGTTGCTCTGGATTAGGGTGTCTGCCAAATGCCATAAATTTAAATGTAAAGTGCGTTATAGGCAGAAAGTTTTGAGCAAAACCTGATGTTTCATCATTTTCACCTGCTTGCCATAATTCAGCCACATCTACATCAGTAACATCTGATGGGTTTTCCTAGAATGCAACACAAACAGTTGTTTTGATGGAATAAAACATTTAGACTGTCAGAGTGAATTGCGTTTGCTGTTTCTCTTTCAGGAAAGTCAATATCGCCAAAAACATGCTGCAGTGACACCAACACCACTTGTTCAGCTGAGAAGGTACAAGAAACATATCCAAAACTTTAAATGATTTAACCTAACAATACTAGTTGTGCTACTGAATATGTGAAATTTCTTAACGAGGGTCCAATAGTAAGAAGTCAGGGTTATAAACGTGGGCGATGTTTCTCCACTCTTACTCAGCAGTGCCACTAAAGGGAGTTTCTCAGCTCAGAAATACATAAAAGTAATTATATGACAGATTTACAGCCCATATAATTCAGGTTAAAGCCTCTGATAATTCATTTTTACAGTTAACTTCTACTTCTGTAAAAACAGAAATGCTGTAGAAGCTCTGCTATACAACTTTACGAGCTATTAATGTTGCCATGGAGAACAATCAACCATTCAATCAATCATTCACCAGTCACTTATTACATGATGCTTTCAGCTTTAAGTACATTTCTTAGTACATCTTTTTGGTTTTTTAAGCTTTAATTTAGTTTTCATTAAGGAGTTTAAAACCTATAAAAATGACAGGAAAAACAGAGATAATTAAATCATATGCTCTTTTTTTTTTAAATTCATAAACTTGTTTGTATGACTGTGAATGTTTAATCTAACATTCAATTAGATAATGATGTTTAATTGGCTTATTAGATAAACACTAGATAAAAACTTGAAAGCACTTGGGCTCATTAGAGAGCAACACAACGTTCATAACCTGCTTAAAAATAAAAATAAAAAGGGGGCACAAACTAGCCTGTTCAACACAAACACCTCAGAAATGTTAGTTACAAACATAATTTCTGTCACAAATGTTTGGCTAATATGTAAACCTGCTGCAGTGTCTAACATATTTCTAAATTAAACATCATTTATCAGATTAATGAAACAAGAGAAAATGGGATAAAACAAGTAACAGCTCACCACACCTGTAAGGGCTGCGATAACACTACAGAAAATGCTAAATTCAATAAAGCAACAGGCTATATTTATACTCTGTAATAAGTCCACTTGAAATGATAATCTTATAACATTGTATTAATTAACTGTCTAATGTTTTTCCCCTTTTTTCTGTAGGAAATGAATCTGCACTATGCCACTTTCACACACAACAGAGAACCCGCTGATAGAAGCACATCAGATTTGGACAGATTAGGAGTGATCTATGCAGGAATCAGACATTTACCAGCCTGACATGACCTGCATCTGATTACAGATCTGTACCAATATGATGAGGAAAATATTTATGTAAACTCCATGCTATTATTATTATTTATATTATATATCAGCAGCGTAAACATTTTACACTATTTTCTTATATTATGCGAGTAAAAAAAAATGTGTAAAATGGCATTTCATGTCATGAACTCAAGTAACATGTCACATCAGCTGAATCACGCTCGCTTCTGAAGAAAGTTCTGTCCCTCCGTTATTTTTGCTTTTGTCCTAAAAAAATAAATATAATAATAAAAAATGTCTACGCTGCATGCTCTCAAATTCAGATACAGCAATTTTATTATTTTATCAGTTTCAGAATCAGTGAATCACAGCTGAGGCACCAGCTCTTCCAGACAAATGCATTTAAAGTGTTGGTACGTCTTTAAATAGTGTAACGTGATACACAGATTTATAATTTTGCACATTGAGCTTCACATCAGATCTTACATCATACAGGTCTTTCCTGTATTTACAACTTTTAAAATGTCATTGTCACACCAGTCAGGGACATCTGATTACCCTTCCCCAAAACACACTTCTTAATTTATCCCAAATTCATTTCCTGTTCATAGACTATGTAATACACAAACCGTATCAAAGACTTAGCAAAATCACCTTATTGTGTAAGCTCGGAGTTATTTTCTAGTATTTGTGTGGTGTGCTTTGATCCTTGCTATGTTTTGGATTACTTTGTCTTGCCCAATTGGTTTGATTTTGGTGTTTGATATTATGTGTAGGACATTAAAATTAGGCAAGACACTCACCTGAAGGAGTGAATATTTTCTATTTGAACTCTCTTCAGGTTTGTGTTGAGAAGACAACGAAAAATCAAGAGTGCTCTTTCCAATGATTCATCTCCTGGAGATCAGGAACATGTGTAGGCCCTGTGACTAAAATTATATCCATTTCTTCAAAACACAAAACTGTAGACGGTGTTACTTTAACCATATATTTAGGGACAAGACACAAACTACAAGCGACACAAGAGATTTGTCACTTGCTAGTGTGAACGTAGAGTTACTAGGATTGGGAAATACTGGACCCTTATCAATAGCATTTTCTATTCAATGAGCTCAGTACCTTTCCAAATGTTAATCCTTAACCACTTTTCTAATAATTGCTACAGTTAGTGGCAATTTAACTTACCATCAACTCTGAGATCAACACTGTTAATTAGAACACCAAGAGATCTCTTTCTCTTTCTCTTCAAAAGGAAGCTGTACTAGACTTTTACATCAGTGAGTCTGATGTGCTTCAACACTAAGGCACAGTTTCCTTTAAGCAGTTTATCCTCAGGAACATCCACACAGCCCTCATATTCCACATCCTGATAAATATCCATGTCAAATCGCTCAAACAAAATCTTAGTTTTGGTGCGACACTTTCACAACACAACATTTTTGACTGGACACATTTGATTCACAGGGCAGGACAGCTTTGAAACCTACTCGAGCAGATAAAGATCTGAGAGTCTGCAGGGAAATTAAAATATATATGCATTTTAGGAACCTTGTGTCTGAGTATCTTGCCTATTTTACAGAAATTGGGAATGATATAATGTGCACTCATAAGGGCCCAACAGCAGCAGTTTGGCAGGGGCTTGAACCCCCAATCTTCTAATCAGTAACCCAGAGTTCAACCATTCAGCTACCACTGCCCTGTGATTTGCAGCTGCACTACTGTCAGACCTACTGTTACAGAAAATTCCAATACAATTTCAGCTTTGCAATGATGGACAACATAAAATCTACTGTGACCATGTGATAATCAGTAAAGAACTGAATGTATAAACTAATTTCTTCCAATCTGTTTTTAATATAAAATTTATCTAGTCTTTCAGCACTTATTCCTGTTTAACTTATTCAGCAACCTCTGCCTCAACATCAGCAAAACTATGGAGATGATTGTGGATTACAGAAGCCTGCAGCGGGTGGGGCTGCTGTGGAAAGAGTTAGGAGTATCAAGTTCCTTGTTGTGCACCTCACAGATGACCTGACTTGGTCCTTTCACAAAAACACAATGGTGAAATCTGCTTATCAGCGACCCTACTTCCTGCAAAGTGTAAGGAATTTTGGTGGCCTCCCAACATCCTGACCAACTTCTAACATCCTGACTAAGTGCGTGCCTGTTTTTTCTGAACTCATTATTGGCAA
Organism: Stegophilus panzeri; assembly: GCA_024331685.1. Taxonomy (NCBI): domain Eukaryota; kingdom Metazoa; phylum Chordata; class Actinopteri; order Siluriformes; family Trichomycteridae; genus Stegophilus; species Stegophilus panzeri. Next base: position 1,509,071 of record JANDJT010000041.1, on the reverse strand, counting down.
CAAACTCCCAGCCTTGCAGGACATCTTCCATACACAATGTGTGAGGAAGACTCACAATATCACCACAGACCACAATCACCGAGCACACAGACTGTTTACCAGACTGCCATCAGGCAGACGGTACTGCAGCATTCAATCCAGAACCAACAGGTTGAAGAACTGTCCTGAATAAACTATAATCCACTCATATGTAGCTATACTAGAATATAGAGCTGTAGAGTATTTTGAGCACATGACAAATAAACTTGAAACTGAAACTATAAGACTGTAGGTGCGACTCCTCCAGATTCCTGTCTGCTGTAAAATCTATAGTGCAGTGCCAATGTTCAACCATTACCACAGAAAGACTTGTTCTTTAGTTTATAAAACTAAAATAATTTTTATAGTTTATAAAATATATATATAATAAATTCCTTCTAATTTATCCTTCTAGCATTAAAATTCAGTCCCACTCTCACTCAACACTCTGTATAAAAGTTTTTCCTAATCTCCTCTTACTCGGACATTAAAATCAGACCCATGACTAAGTTAGTACTCCCACATTCAATATTCTGTCTCATTATCTACATCACTGGTTCTCAAAATGTCTCAAGTGGTGAACCACCTAATGCCCATATCAGGTGAAACCACCATCTCTACAGCACAACTGTCTATAGTAATTAGAATAGTACTACTATGGTAAAAGTACTTACACCACTGTGGGTTTCCTGCAAAGAGAAAAAACCAAAATACCACTATATCAATTTTCTCATCAATATCTCACTCCATCCACTCGCAATAAGGGGTTTGGGGGTATTGAGGGAATAAAACTATTTATATCACCATCCTCTTTCTCCTCCTCTGAATCAGTTCAGCTGCTTCTTCCCCAGCATTCAGGTAAAGTATACCTGCGGTTACAGCTGCAGCCTTCACCTGCTCTCCACCTGTGCTCTAGTGTGTGATTTTGCTTCCCGCCAACAATGTTCCTGCCACTGACATACCTGTGAAACTGCTGCACTGAATGGGCGTGATAAACACTTTAATAACAATTTAAAAGGAATAACAGAAACAGACTCTGCCTCTCTAAGATACTCCTTTTATACCAAATCATGTCACTGACCTGTTGCCAATTAACTCAATAAGTTGCAAAATGTTCCTCCAGCTATTTCTTTTTTGTACCACTTAATTTTCCAGCCTTTTTTTTTCCCCCCAGTCCCTTTTTGAGACGGGTTGCTGCCATGAAATTCAAAATTACCTTATTATTTTTTTTTTTTCATTAAAATGGTACATTTCCTTATTTTAAACATTTGATATATTTCATACGACTAAAAAAGAATTGTATAAAGATGGATCAAAACCCGAACCTGAAGAAAACTTCAACCCCCAGCGTGCAATGCGAGTGACGTCATCAAGGGAAAAATGAAACGAAGGAATCTATTTGATAATTGTATGTATGTGTGTGTGTGTATAT
>JANDJT010000041.1:1382971-1393227 GCA_024331685.1 Stegophilus panzeri | reverse complement strand
TCTGTGTGTGTGTGTGTGTGTGTGTGTGTGTGTGTGTGTGTGTCTCTGTGTGTGTGTGTGTGTGTGTGTGTGTGTGTGTGTGTGTGTATACCTGTAGTGTTGGACGTTGGATCTGTTGCCAGGAAATATACAGCCTCTCTCTCTCTCTCCTGATCACCTGATAAAGCAGAGCAGGTTTCATTAGATTCATTTCTTCAGGTAACAGATGTATACCATGTTTCCTGCAACTGAATATTTATTAAATAAAGCGTAAACTCCTCTGTCCTGAAGATGTCAGAAAACCTACAGCTTCAGCTCTGACTGTTACAAAGCGCTGACACTGGAGACTCCTTCCATACACCTTACATAAACATCTCCTTACAGAAAACTTCACCACATCAACGATTACACGTTTTTTAATGAATTTATTATCAGTGAATGAGCCGTTACTATAGAAACGATAACGTACTAGAACGCTCATGTTTATTAGTGTATCCTGAATATGCATAAATTTCTAGCAGCAAAAAGACATAAAACTAGTTGAATTTTTTTAATTAATTTGAGTTTAAAAATGAATATAGGCATCATACTAAATGTTCCAGAAGCCAGGTGACCAAAACACTGATTCAGTTCATTAATTGTGTAATTAAAGTAACAGGATGACCATGAACACACATGTACAAAATGCCTTGTTTGTCTCTTAGACATACAGAATGATACACGCAACCAACTGCACAAACACACTCTGCGCTCGGGTCTCCATCGGTGGACCGTTCATGATTTCAGTAGAATAGTCTTCATGTTGAGACTGTGGTGAATTTATAGCAGGGATTTATTTATAATCACACTATCCAGATGAGGACGGGTTCCTTCTGAGTCTGGTTCCTCTCAAGGTTTGTTCCTCATATCGTCTCAGGGAGTTTTTCCTCACCACAGTTTCCCCTGGCTGCTCATTAGGAATAAATTCATACATTTAAAATCTATATCTTGAATTTATATATTTCTGTAAGGAGGTTTAGGGTAATGTCCTTTGTTAAAAGCACTATACAAATCAAACTGAACTGAATTGAACTGAACTGCATGTATCACAATATATAAGTCTGCTAACAAACTGGCAGGAAACAGTAGTTTATCAAATTAGTTCAAATATACTTTCATTTAATGGCTGAAACGCAAGAAAATGTTTTAAACTTTACACAGTAGAAAACTGTTTAGCTGAAAAGAACAGCTGTGTGAGTTTGTAATTCTTATTAAAGGATTAAAAACCTTATTAAAAAGATGATAATGTGGTGATATGATGACAGGAACACTGAGGTATGTACCTGTAGTGTTGGACGCTGGACTTTGTGCCAGGAAATACACAGCGTCGCACTCTCTCTGCTGATCAGCTGGAAAACGGCAATTTAAAAAAAACATCACGTAACTAATGACGATACACTTCTACAAGCTGTATAATAAAATAAAACGCTGCAGTAGTAGTGAACTCACCACACTGTGGGGCTTCTGGAGGCTCGTTAATAGCTTCATAGATGTGTGTAACACTACATCCTGTTACAAATACACAACAGAAATAATGCTGTTTTAATATTCTTCCCTTCCTGCACTTCGCATTTTTATCCGTTCGTATATATACGTAATATACTGTATGTTATCAGGTGATGAATGAGCTGACTGGGATTAGAGCTATGATGACCTGAAGCACTGGAACTGAGAACCCCAGCTCTGAATTTCACATCCTGTACGCCAGCTGAGAGAATAATAATCTAGTGTTTATACCACAGTGATCATACAGAGTTCACGAGAACCATACGAGTTTGTTTCCTTTCTTCATTCTTCATTTTTCTTCATCCTTCGCTTCCTTTCTTCATCCATTGCAGCCCAGGTTCCTGTTCTTGGCTGACAGGAGTGGAACCTGACGTGGTCTTCTGCAGTTGCAGCCCATCAGCCTCGAGGTTCGTCACTGCAGCCTTTCTGTCAACTTGAACCCATCTGCCCAATCTCCTCTGTCCTCTCACATCACCAAGGTGTTGTAGATCCACAGCCAGTCAGTAACAGCCGTGTCACGTGATTACATGGATTGACACGCCCCCTAGATGTAGCTCCATTTGGGCTAACTCTTATTAGCATGTTTAGGTGACATTTCCACAACGCATCATCAGTAAGCATCTTACAGACTCAGTAGCAGGCGTAATGAACGTGAACACAGTGGATCATTTACTCTCTTTACTTTACTTGCTATCAGTTACACCCTAAAGTGTGTTTGGAGGAGAAACTTAACGTTGATAGACTGATCTCACATTATCTAATCAAAGTACAAATTACACAAAAGGACAGAAGACAGAAGCGTAAGTTGAGTGGTTTTGTTGTTGTTGTTGTTGTTGTTGTTGTTGTTGTCAATGAGATCTCAGAAGATAATGTATTGGTCAACCCTAACAGTTTAACTGTTGAGCTATTGATAGATATTCGATTAGAAGTGCACCTATTATGCTTTTTCAAATATAACCTTTCACGTAGTGTTATGTCGCTGTTTGTGAATGTAAAACATCTGCAAAGTTTCAAAAATCAAAAGCACACGACAAACGGAGTTATTGACTCCCAAAAGAAGGAACCGATTCTGAACAGCTGAAACGAGTCGTCAGTAATTCCAGACTTTACTTCCTGTACTAACCTATGTAGGTCTGTAACAAAAAACCCATCTCTGGTCTTCATCGGCTGCTCAAACATCTCTGACCCGCCCTCAAACACTACAGTTGAGGTTGCGTCCTGAAAGAGTTAGCTTCCTGTCTAGAAGATGTTGTTATCTGCGCTGCAAAAGCAAAACCACTTTGCACGGACTCCCAAAGTACGAGGATGTAAAGCGTTCGTGTTCCCGTCATTTCACTGACGACTGCTTCTCAAATCTAGCTGAAGTTGATGAGGGATTTGCGAAACAATTATTCATTAAAGACGGGACCGTACCCACTTTATTTAGACCATCTTGCGCCTCTGGATCAGAACCTGTAAGTATGATTAATTATTTATCTATATATTTTCTACCGAGTGTTCTAAACGAGTAGTTTTCTGTTGTATACGTGTACAGCTAGTGCACAGCTGTTAGCCTGTTAGCTGTTAGCCTCTGCTAACTGGCTAACTCACGTTATTGTATAAACTTTTGCGACGGTGGCTCGGGTTGATCTTCCAACGTATCACTATCAGACTCGGGCTCAAATCGATATCGTAAAACCGACGACATTATCACTGAGCTGAAATTCAGATATGCTAGTGGGCGTTTCCTTTCTGACACGCACTGTAAGCGGTAGACCAATCACAACAGACTGGGACATCTGACCAATCAGAGCAGAGTAGGCTTTCTGAAAGGAGGAGTTTAGAGTGAATGGATACTTGAGCGAGTCGTTTGTGACACTGAGGAAAACAGTTGATGCTGCAATGTAAATGATGAGAAAATTAAAGTGTGTTTATGCATGTACACCTACTGTATGAGACCGCTAAAACAAAATTAGGCACTTTTAATATAGCACAATAGCAGCACTTTAAATCCCTTTCCATCTACTGTAATATCACCAGCAGCTGCCACGGGTGCACTTCCTATTCATACCTGTTTGTACCAGTTTAGAGCAAATGATCTGTTCAGTCTGAAGAACGGGTTTGTGTTCAGTTCCAAACCTGATACTTACTTTGCTGATTAATTTAAAAGTGATATGATAAAACTGAAGTTAGTATTAATAGTAGACTCACCTGGTTGTGGGGCTGCTGGAAGGTTGTTAACAGAGTCATACATGTGTACCTGGTTCTGCTGAGCTGCTGAGATATAGAGCATAAAAATACTATAGAATCACACAATTCGGCTAAATGTAATGAAGTACAAACAGTTTCTAATGAAGTCACCATTTCTCACCTTTCCGTTTAGTGAAAAATCCCCATATTGACAGAACCAACAGCAACACTACCACACAGCTCACACTGACTACAACAGCGACGTTCCACTCTGAGAACACATCATCATCTCACATCATGCTGGCCTTCACATTTCAGAAATTCACGTTTGAAAAGGCCAGTAAAATGTAAATAACTCAGTGAACAACTAACCTTTTTCATCACCATCATCATCATGACCATCATCATCACCACCATGACCATCATCATCATCACTTTTGGTCCCTGAGACTAGGAGTATACATTAAGTTAGTTAAGTGAATTACATTATGTTGTGAATTAATAAAATGTTTTGTGTTTTGGTTAAAAAAAAAATCTGATTTAATATCCAGATTAAGCATTAAAGCAGAGCACAGAGTAAGAATTATACAAGGTGTGGAGTCTCTGTAATTAGAGTTGGTTGAAAATGTAGTTTCTTATACAAACATGATAGAAATCTGATTTCATCCCCTAAATGGAAGGTGATCATTGAATGAATTTCAAACTTTTTTTGTCTAAATTGTCATTGGTTAGTGGTTTCCTGTAAATGTACCTGAAACTGGAAAAAAAAGCATAGCGACATCTTTGTTGTAGGTGATTTCAACTGGGTGAACCTCAAGATGGTACTACTTACATTCCAAAATGAGAAATGCCCCACCAGGGGCAAAAACTAATCTGGATAAGGTTTACACCAACATCAGTAAAGCATTATCCATGTTCCCATCTTGTACTGTTACAAACTGTCATTATCGAGGACACACCAGTCGCCAAAGTAGTAAAATATGGACAGTAGGAGCTATTCACAGCTTCAGAACTGTTCCAAAGCACAGACTGGAGTCTGAGACCAAGCACACCAAGTCCTGTCCTACACCAAGAACCGAAACCACGCATAAACAATGAGGTTTGAAGACTACTAAAGTCAGGGAAGATGGCCTTCAGAGCTAGCGATGCTGTAGCATACAGTGAATCCAGGCCAGATCTCAAGAGAGGAAAAAAGGACTGCCAAACAGCACTACAAACAACATAATGAGGATTATTTCTATTACAATAATTATCCCCAGCGTACGTGGGAAGGTGTCCAGTCTGTCATAGATTACAGCAGTAGGGGTCTCTGAAGAGCTCTGAACTGAAGAGCTCAACCACTTCTTTGTCCAGTTTGACAATCAGCATCAAAGGCCAAAGCACCAACAAGTGGCACAGGACTAACATTACACACACATGAGATGAGGCGAACTCTACGGAAAGTAAACTCATGTCCTCAAAGTCACCATGTGACTTTGTGTTAAAGATCTCAGCATGTGTGCTGGACACAAGTAGGAATCCAGGTTTTGAAACATTGCCACTGAAAGCTATTCAGAAAGATGTCTTTTACACTTTATCTATTAATGTCATGGCCTCCAGGGGCAGTTCCACTGTGGGACACTAGAGGGCACAATTTAACAAATTAGTTGTTGGCAACTTGCTGTGGTATAAGGAGAATAAAACACTCAAGGATATATATTGTTATAGGAAAATAATCAACCCCGGCGTGGGAACAGTAACGCCACTTCATCACGCCACCCAGTCGCTCAGGGTTAGGGTTAGACACACAAGTCTTTATTGCTTATATAGCATTAGTTATGCTGGACTAAATCTAAAACTGAAACGTTAGAAATAGAATTTCAAACCCTTTCCGGTTGAATCTTTTTCTGTCGTGGGTTTTGTTGTCGTGATACCTGAATTTCAAATATGTGGTAAGATTTAAGTATAATAATGTTAATAATGTGTTGTTTATTATTGATAATGTTTTAACATCATATAAGAGGATAATATTTTAATTGCTTACCTTTATCAGTTGAATGTAGTTCTGTCTCAGCTGTGCTACCTGAATGAATGTAGAGTATTATATATAAAATAAATAATATATCTTTTTATATATTTTCTAGCTTTAACACAGAAAAAAAAATCTAAGAAAATGAAATTACATATATATATATATTTCACCTAACAATTCTCTCCCACTACTCAGCTCTTACCGATCACATGACAGCTACCAACCAGGGCGAAGGCTAACACATGCTTCCTCTGAGACACATGAAGCCAGACAATCACATCTTTTCGAACTGTTGCTCACGCAGTAACACACACACAGAAGAAAGAGCTATCTGCCTTCTTCTGTATACACGAGCTCACAGCCCTGGTGAACAGCTAGTGTCACTGTGATTGACAGGGGAGAGACAGGATGCCCCTCCCACCCAGAGAGCGCCATCAGTTTTGCTCGCAATCTCCGAGCATTTGTGTGAACACTTCGTGGTCGCGGCACTCAGGCGCTTTACTGATAATGTGTTATAACGTGTCTTCTGATAGGAACACTGCAGATATGAGCTTTATTCTACAGATAAACCTTTGTGTGTGAGGACAGTTTTAATGAATTAGCTTTTTCAGCTGAATCTTTCTCTGTCTAGCCGGTGCTACCTGAGTGTAGAGGTAATAATAAGAGTTATACGGGTTGTGTCTGTCATGCAGATAAACAACACGACAAATAAAAACCATTTTAATGTGGTAATGATTTACATTAAGATTCCCTTAACTGACATGTTTACTGCATGAACACACAATCAAATTCAGTAAAGTTATAAAAAATAATAATAATAATTAAAAAATTCTAGCTTTAACACAGACAAAGACAATATAAGTAATTAGTGATATTCATATCATTAAAGTATGGGTAAAAGTGGACTTACTTTTGAATCAATAATACAAACATGACAAAGTTACTGTATGCTTACTCTGTGATGGAGTGACAGTCAGAATGACCACAGGATCAGAGTTACAGTAGTAAACCCCCGAGTCTGAGAGAGACAGGTTCTTTATCACGAGTGATAAATCCCCCAACACAGTGTATCTGTGATCCGGATCAGGTCTGTGTTTAATGGTGCCTTCTCCATGTTCAGCAATGAGGATCTCCACTCTCCTTTCATCAACACCTTTACTCCACACCACTTTACCATCATTTTCACAGAAGAGTAATATGTTATTCCCCTCTGTGCGTCTCTGACTGGATATGGCTGTAAAAATAAATATAACAAGGACTGAAATGTGCACAGATTTTGCTCATATCTGCCTGTTTGTTTTTATTTCTGAGCTTTTCTGATGTCTTTATTTAACACCAGGAGCGTTAGCTGGACTACTAACCACCCGGGGCTGAGCCCAGATTCTCCATCAAAAAACACCCTGCTGAAGAGAACTGTAGAAAACACTTCACAATGACATTCTAATGGTTTCCACTACAAATACCATTACAAACCATCAGTTAACCATTAAAACCATTACCATTATAGGTCCTTACAGATATCAACTAGACATAGTATGCCACTAGTAGAAGGCAACAAGTTACCAGTAGACACTCACAGGGACCATTACAGTGTCCATTAAAACCAATACAATTCAAATTAGAACCATTAAAACATTATGAGGGTTCTATGAGGGTTTTTAATTGTTTTGGGTTGTTTTTTGTTTTTGTTTTTTCAGCAGGATTTAGTAGAGAGTGAGACAGGAAATAGAATTAAATTAAATAATCTGGGAAATAAAGGAATGAAAGAAGGACTGGGAAATTAAATTAAATTAAAGTAAAATGAATGCTTTAGACAGTCTGTTATGTTTAATGTAGTAAAATAAACAACGTAATCTGGATATTAATGGAGTATTAAATGTTTATTAAATATTATTAAATATTAATTTAAGTCAGTTCCCTGCTGAAAAAAAAACAATAGAAACCATCACAGAAATGAAAATTTTTCCACTACAAATACCATTACAAACCATTAGCTAACCAATAAAAGCATTACCATTATTGGTCCTTAATGGTATCCACTAGACATTACATGCCACCAATAGAAGGCAACAAATTACCAATAGAGACCCACAGGGACCATTACAGTTTCCATTAAAACAAATACCGTTCCCATTATAACCATTAAAACCATTACAAATTCTATGAGGGTTTCTATTGTCTTCTTCAGCAGGGAGAATAGACTGTTTCCATGCACTTTTTTTCATGCATATGAGGGCTAATTTATTTAAAAAATATATAAAAATTGGACAAAAGTTGGATTTAGAATAAAACTTGCCTTGGGTGTTATCTCTGTTTGCAGGATACCAGACCCATAAAATATAAAACTTTTTACCTATCTAACACGAGACTAGGCTAGTTTAGTGGAGGAGGAGGCTCAACTAAGCTATCACTGTATGGGTTTAGCTGCTACAGAGCCATGCAAAGTGCATTATCTGTCCTTATCCTCTGCTCAGATCATGTTCAGATAACTTGGAACTCATATAGACATTTACACGCCTTGTTTTCCTGCTCAGCATCAGAGGATGTTACTGTTCATATCTGTATATATCCATTTTACTGTGTGAGCTAGCATTCAGCAGAACTGAGAGACTGTCAGCCAATAAGACACGAGTGTTTCCACGTGTTTTCCTGTAAACCCTGTCTGATTGGTCTCGCCCCCGTTCACAAAAAATATAAAATTACAACACCGCCGTCTTCCTTTACTGACGATCAGTTACATCGTGACAAACCACCCCAAGTGGAGAATTGTTCAAGGCTAAAGAAAAACTCTTCAGGTCTACAGCCCCGAACTCCCAGGCCAGATTACGCCCCTGTTTAATACATCATACAACTGTGCAGTAAATTATCAGTAAAATGCAGGTGAAGCTGACTTGTTTTAGTGTATAATAATTTACTTACCACTGGGAGCTGTGTGTACAGAGCCGTGAAGCAAGAGACCGGTTAAAGCAAGAACCCACATTGCTGACTCGTGTCCTTACAAATCTCATCTGAAATTCTTCAGTGTGTGATTGTGGCTGTAAAATGGAAAAAGGAAATAGAGGAACTGCACCACGTGCAGACTGTTGACTGGTTAAAAAAGGTGTTACTTCTGTCTGTGTAGTTACGCTTGCGCAATATATGAGATACAAGCCTATATGAGAAAGCCAGGGTTTCATCCTGGACATGTTAACCCTTTTTATTCAACAAAACTCAGGCAGTAAAATGTTATAAATGCTAATACATTTCTCATAGTTTTTTTAAACCAGTTTAACTGAATGTTTCAGCTCTAAATACTGTATGTGCATGTGGATAATGCACTGGAATTCCAGTAGAAATGTTGTGGAAGAACCTGAAGCAAGCAGTTCATGTGAGGAAACCCACCAACATCCCAGAGCTGAAGCTGTTCTGTACTGAGGAACGGGATAAAACTCCTCCGAGCCGATGTGCAGGACCGATCAACAGTTACCCCAAACGTTTATCTGCAGTTATTACTGCACAAGGGGCTCACACCACATACTGAAAACAAAGGTTCACATACTTTCAAGCACCAGTGTAAATTTAGATATGTAAGTACACAGGAAGCTAGTGTGAGGGTTTGAAGCTAGGGTTTGACTCTAATACAGAAGACATAAAGAGGAAATACTGATGTGAGTGTCATTGCAGAAGATGAAAATAGTCATTTCTGTAGAACGCACATCCTGTGTTTTTTAACATGTAGAACGATTGTGTCTCGTCGTGTCAGACGTGTGCTCCGAGTTCCTACAAGCACATCGTCTCTCCAAATTTACTTCTACACTTCTAATGAGATCAGAGTGAATGTGGATGTAGCCTGGACGAAATGAATTCAGCGTTGTGATGAAACTAAACTCAGATCACGTTACACTACATCACAGCTTGCAGTTACACTGGAGTAGTAATGTGTTTATAGTGGGGTTAATTACTTACTGATCCTCACATTTATACAAAGCTGAATAATCACTCAGAATTCAATGTGAAATACTTTATGAAATTGACTTTATTGAAACAAAATCAAATAATGATATGAAAGGAATTAAGGAATAATTACACACTGTAGTTTAAGAGATTCAGCAATAAATGTTTGCTGTAATAATAATATTTATTATCACAGTTACACACACACAGAGAGAGAGAGAGAATGTGTGTGCGTGTATTCGTGTGTGTGTGTATTAATGTGTGTGTTAATGTGTGTGTGTGTGTGTATTAATGTGTGTGTGTGTGTTAATGTGTGTGTTAATGTGTGTGTTAATGTGTGTGTGTGTGTATTAATGTGTGTGTGTGTTAATGTGTGTGTTAATGTGTGTGTTAATGTGTGTGTTAATGTGTGTATTAATGTGTGTGTGTGTGTTAATGTGTGTGTGTTAATGTGTGTGTGTGTGTGTGTGTTAATGTGTGTGTGTGTGTTAATGTGTGTGTGTGTGTGTGTGTGTGTGTGTTAATGTGTGTGTGTGTGTGTTAGTGTGTGTGTGTGTGTGTGTGTGTGTGTGTGTGTGTGTGTGTTAATGTGTGTGTGTGTGTGTGTGTGTGTGTGTGT
>JANDJT010000041.1:1347268-1357978 GCA_024331685.1 Stegophilus panzeri | reverse complement strand
CACCTGCATCAAATTCACAGCACTCACAACCACAGTATAAAGAGACTGTTTGAACACAATGACTTTGTGAAGTATTGTGTGTTATCATCATACCAAGTGTTTGTACCCTGTTCCTAGTTTTTTTCCTGAATTTGTCTGCCTGTCTCTCTTTATTAAAAGCTCTTATCTGCACTTGCATCCATCCTAACCTTCATTACGTGGAATACGTGAAATTGGGTTCTCTTTATGTACTTTTAGTAATCTGCTGATGTTTTAGGTCATACTGTATTTATGCGGACATGTAAAAAATCCGAAACACAAACGCCATTGTGAATAATGATATGTTAATAATAAAATCTATAATTTATTAATTATTCATTTTCTAAATTATGTTAATTGTTTGTAATTATGTTCACAATAATAGAGGAATACTAAATAATATGATCATAATACTAATTTATACTTATAACAGGAAGCAGCAGAAGAAATAAAAAATAATAAAAAATTAATTATATATAATAAAACTCTACAATAATAATAATTGTGTGATGGAGTTTTAATGAAATCAAAGCTCAGACCACTTACCATTCATTTTTGAAGTCTTTGATGTCACACTGACCTTCACTGTGTTCTCATTACAGTAATATCGACCAGCGTCTGAGAACGAGAATCCATATATACTCAGAATCAGACTTGCTCCTGAGCCGTAACGTCTGTCTGGACCAGTGATGTGTTTGATAACCGTGTCATTGTAGACGCTGAGAATCATCTCCCTTTTTCCATCCACATCTCTGCTCCAGGTCACGTTACCGTTAGTCTCTTTACCACATTTAAGGATGCAGATGTTTTTCTCTTGACAAAATTGTTCTTTTTCTGTCAGTCAGAGTGCAGGAGAGAATACAGTTTCAGTAAACAGTGAGAAGTCAAGCTGCCTCAGTAAAACTTCCTCGTTCTGTAAACATAGTTTGCTCTTAATTATGTTTATTCACTAAACTAACCAGTGTAGATGGTGATAGACATCTCGTTTGAGGGACTGTCATACCTTCCTTTATGTGCTGCCTTCATGTGAATTCCAACCAAATATAGAACTGGTTATAAATCAAAGGCCTGCTGAAATAAACCACCACCACCATGCTTCTTTCCTACAGATGTTTAAACATCTGTCTAGTCAGAGGTGGGTAGTAACGCACTACATTTACTTCATTACATTTACTTGGGTACATTTTTTTAATTTACTTTTAAGAGCGGGTTTAACTGTCATACTTGTACTCTTACTCAAGTTCACTTTTAATCACAGAAATTCTCTACATTCGGTGGCGTTCCTCCGTTACTGCGAAATGTTAATCAATTAGTTTAAATGACGTACAATGAGTTCACGAGTCTCGCAATATGCTACGGTGATCTAAATGTTTACGCAACAACTGCTCAATAACCACAACGGAAACAGGACACACGCACTCTCTTTTCACCCTCTCTCTCTCTCTCTCTCTCTCTCTCTCTCTCTCTGTCCCTCTCTCTCTCTCTATCTCTCTCCCTCTCTCTCTCTCTCTCCCCTTCTATCTCTCACTCTACACACACTTTCTGTTCTGTTCCATAGTCTGTTCTTCTGGTCTCTGTTGTCTTGTTTAAATGCAGATGCTGACAAGTTTGTGTTATTAACATTTTGTGAAAATAAAGAAAGTAACCTGTTGGGAAAATGTTTGTTTTTTGTGTTGAAAATGGCAGGTTGTGTTATTGTACCCATCACAGGACTGGGATACGTTGCTTCATCTTGAACCCAGGTTTTATATCATATAAAGAGAACAGAAAACCTTTCAAGGAGAGACATGACTTACAGTTCTCCATGTAGCTGAAGATTCAGGATTTTCTCTTCATTTTAATCAGATCCCGAGTAAGTAGAAACTTTCTACTTGAGCCGTCTTCTCATCGGATTCTTTATTACTCTTACTCAAGTCATTATTAACATTATTGCTGTTACTCTTATTTGAGTAGGCCTAATTATTTTTATAAATAGTTTTACTTGTACTTGAGTACAAGTTTTGGCTACTCTACCCACCTCATCTATTTGTGTATACAGTATCAATATATCAACACGTTTACTGTCACAAACCACATCCTAAATGAAGACAAAGAAGAAACCTCTCTGTGGTTTGATTTCTGTCATTACATTTTAATTTAATCCATATATAAGACGTTATTTCTAATCTGTATATACTGTATTTTTTTTCATCAGTGGTAGAAAGATCAGGAATGGAAAGCTCCTTTTGCATAATGTGCCTAATATTGACTGTATATAGTTGGATTGTGTTGATAGGAGAAATCAAAAGTTTGAAATCTCCTGCTGTAGAGCATTTATGGATCATTGTAATATTGTACAGAATACTTTAACAGGTGTGGTGCTGTGCAGTGCTGCTATACTGGAAGGGTTTAGAGGATGTGGAAGCACTCACCGCTGTTGGCCGTGTGTACGCTCACACACAGCAGGAGACAGATGAACCCAATATGCTCCATCACGACTGAGTGTAAGAGTTAAAGATGAAACAAAGCAAACTTTACACCCCGTGAACAGAGTGAAGCTCCAAGGTGCAGTGTGTGTGATGAGGAGTGTGAAGAAGTCAGATGAGGCTGAGGAAGTGGTGTAATATTGTGTATCCATGATTGTGGGTGTGTGTGTGTGACTTTGTTTAGTTGTGGGCATGACCTCAAAAGCACAACAAAAGGAGTACAACTAATCATTTCAGAAATGTGCATTTCTATAATATTTGTGATTATGGTAAAGGTTTTGGGGATTTTAAGTGAAATTAAAAACATTTACGATAAGTGTAATAATAGGCGTGTGAGAATATGTGATAAAAAAAAAAAAAGAGAAGTGATAGAAAAGAGAAGGAATAGAAATAGCATCATATTTGAATCAGGAAGAATTTAGACACTTTCTGTATTACAGGAACACAAATGAACACAATGTAAACATGCACTCGATATTTTTTTTATGTTTATACATTAAATCACAAATTTAACAGAAATAAATTATGTGATCTCCTCACCACCCATTTGTTTTTCTTCCACAAACTGTTCCACAGTTGTATAGAACGTCTCTGTACGCTGTAGCATTACAGTTTCCCTTCACTAGAACTAAGAGGCCCAAACCTGTTCCAGCATGACAGAAAGTGCACAAAGCGAGCTTCATGAAGACATGATGTGTGAAGTTTGGAAGAAGCTGGAAGAACTCGAGTGTCCTGCACAGAGCCCTGACCTCAACCCCACTGAACACCTTTGGGATGAACTGGAACTGGAACCTCCTCGACATCTCAATATCAGTACATGACCTCAACCTCACTAATGCTCTCGTAGCTGAATGAACATAAATCCCCACAGCCACGCCCCAAAATAATACACCTTAGAAAAAGTGCCTGAAAAACACAGGTCTACTCCCGTTTGTGTTTACATACCTCCTGTCAGTCATGTTATAGTCACACTCCAATGGCCTTTCATTCCACCCCCATTGTTTAGTGGTCAGAAGGGCAAACATGTCGGAAACGAATGCTTGGAACTTAGTGTGTAAAAAAATAAAATAAAATTGAGGTGGGAAAGATTCAATATTGGAATTTTGGAATATAGCTGCATGTTGGGCTAAATCAGCGACTGCTAAAGTGGCCAATTGGGACAGATAAATCAATCAACTCAGCCATAATAAAATTACTAATAAAAATAAAGTTACTACCAAAGCACCTATTTTGCATGAATAAATTGTCCCTTCGGGCCAGGATAAATTAGCTATTCAATGTGGCTAAATCAGTCCACTCAGCCTGTAGCTCATGGCTACTAAAGTGCCTACATGGCATGAATAAATCTGCCTACTGGGCCAAGCTAAATCAGACCACTCGGCCAACACCTGCAAACCTACTCATTCTGTATCTAATCAGCCAATCATGTGGCCGCAGTACAATGCATAAAATCATGCAGATATGGGTCAACAGCTTCGGATAACGTTCACATCAACCATCATAATGGGGGAAAATGTGATCTCAATGATTTTGACCGAGGCATGGAACCTTGCTGGTACCAGATGGGCTGGTTTGAGTATTTCTCTAACTGCTGATCTCCTGAGATTTTCACACACAACAGTCTCTAGAGTTTACTCAGAATGGTGCGATAAAGAAAAACATCCAGTGAGCAACAGGTCTGCAGACAGAAACGCCTCGTTGATGAAAGGCTTACCAGAGAATGGCCAGACTGGTTCGAGCTGACAGAAAGGCTACAGCAACTCATAACCGCTCATTGTGGTGAGCAGAAAAGCATCTCAGAATGCACAACACATCGAACCTTGAGGCAGATCTCAAGTTCTGCTGAGGCACACAGATGGTCGGGTGAGAATTTGGCACCAACAGCATGAATCCATGGATTCAACCTGCCTTGTGTCAACAGTCCAGGATGGTGGAGGTGGTGTAATGGTGTGGGGAATGTTTTCTTGGAACTCTTTGGGCCAGTTAATACCAATCAATCACAGCTTATTTGAGTATTGTTGCTGACCAATTTGAGTATTGTTTAATATTGTTGCTGAACAATTTGAATATTGTTGCTCAAACTGGTTTCATGAACATGATAATGAGTTCAGTGTTCTTCCCAGTCACCGGATCCGAATCCAGTGGAGCACCTTTGGGACGTGGTAGAACAGGAGACTCACAGCATGAAAGTGTACCTGAAACACCTGCAGGAATTGTGTGATGCATATCATGTCAACGTGGAACATATATATATATATATATATATATGTGTGTGTGTGTGTGTGTGTGTGAACAACACAACTCTAAACACCACATATTGAATACTGCTTGTTGACTAAATATACACAAGAATAAACCTGTCTATAATGAAAGAGCTATACGGAGTATTTTTATTAGAAATTTAAAAATTAGCCGAGATGCTAGCGAGACGGTGTTATTTTACATCAGGCGAACATCACAGCCACCTAAAGGGGACCTTAGAGAAGCGCCTTTTAACGGTACACCTGACGCTCACACCAAATAACTTTTTTTTTTTTTAATTAACACTTTATACCAGTAATTTATTACATTATCAGAAAATATTCTGATATAAAGTGGTTTTGCATCAAATATTCGCATTAAATAAAATAATACCAGAAGAAAGAAGATTGAGTGTATAGTTGTCTTTGTACACAGGAACGGCAATATATACATTTATTTAAAAAATAATAATAAATAAAAGTTTTGTTTAAAATTATATATATTAAAAACAATTACGGTTATTATTTTTGCTAACGGAACAAAAAATATATATTTTTAAAATAAATACACACAAAAAATACACACGAATAAGTTCCGCCCCCTTTCTCTAGTTCAGCCCACCTATTGGTCAATCTGGCTTCGAATGGACCTTTTCTCAGAAATTTCATTGGTCCGCTGAGTTGTTCGTCTCGATGTCCTGCATTCTGATTGGATAATGGGAGGAAAAGGAAAGACGACTGTCTTTAGGCAAATCAATTTCCTGGTTTGTGTGTATGTGTGTGTTAATGCGTGTGTGTGGTGCTGCAAAGTGGATTATTAGTTTTATAAATAAATATAAATATAATAGAGATCAGTCTGAGTCGCGGAATCTGCGGTAGTGTTGGTTAAAGTGTGGATGTTGGAGGTGTTTAGATGGGATTGGTGTGAGCAGCTAGCGGGGTTAGAGCCTGTCTGTGTTTATTAAAGTCGGAAATCTCATAAATATAGTTATTTTTATTTTTATTTTTGAGGTTTAAAAAGTTTATTTTATAATCATTGTTGGATATGACTGCGGAATTACTGTCTGATTTGGACAGTCGGTTTTTTGCGGATAACCTCCTGACAAGTGAAGACTGGGGTGAGTGACTGGATGATTTTATTTCTCTCTTTTATAATAAAGTCTAACTCCTAACATTATCATCTGTTTTATTATTAAATACTGTGTTTTTGGTCAACAGCAGCTGAGTGTTATTTAGTGTCAGATTTATTGTATATGATGGGAGCTTAAAAAAAAAAAAAGAAAAAGAAATAATAATAATAATAGTATGGAGTTTTAAAACCAATGAACGAATAATAATTATAATAATAATAATAAAACAAATTATTCACAAAATAAAACTAGCTATTAATATTCCACAGTATTGGAGAAGCCGTCACCTGTTGATAAATATACGTAATATTGTGCTAAATGATTATATTGTAATAAGGTGAATCATGTCACAGAGATAAATAATAATAATAATAAACTGTATTATAATAAACAATACTATTGACACACTTCACTGAAATGATGCGTGACGTCATGATGCACCACAGTAATGACACTGTAATAAACACTAGTGCTGATCTACACTGTGTTACTGTCGAATACCGCAACAGGAAAACAATCAGCTCGTGTAGTGTTTAGGTCAATTATAAACGATAACATCTCGTAAAACTTCTTATTAAAGAGCAGATGCTGCGTCTAAGGAGGTCTCATCTTCAGGGCTCAACCCCATTATAAACGCTTACACCTTAGAAGAAATGCCAACCGGTTGGGATCAGTGCAGTACCAAATCTACTCTGTTTCTGGTAGAACACTGGGACCGGATCTCTGAGGCATGTTCTACTGGACTGTGATGGTTTCACCTCCACTACGACTCGGTTCATTGTTCGGTTCATTCGTATGAAAAGATTTGTAATGACGTGAGGCACGATGTAGTTTTAGATTTATTTTTATCGAAGATAAACTTAAAAAGCTTTTGTAAATTCTTCCTATTTTTGCTAGATTTTAACGCTGGCGTGGCGTCACGTTACAAACGAAAACAGATAAAGATTTAATTGTTCTTGTTTGTTAATATTTTCCCACAACAGCTTTTGTAATTCGTGTGTTTTATTCCTCTTACACCACGGCTTTTTACAGACACTTACAGTTTTATTCATTTAACAATCCTGATCTCCTCTGACTGGAACAAAGCGCTGACACTGGAGACTCCTTCCACCGTATCAACCATTACACACGTTTTTACACACGTGGGGTGTCCGCCACACGAGTCGCTGAGAACGAGCTGATACTATAGAAACGATAACGTATCAGAACTGGCGCGTTAATACAAAACCTGTGATTTGCTGTGATTCAGTTCCTGTAGGAGATTTCGGGATCAAGGAAACGCCGCGATGTTCGGAGGAGCTCACGATTTTTCAAAATTACCACAGACTTCCCGCAGATTCGGGCCGAGATACATCATGTGACGCGCGTTCAGCTAAAGCCCTCTTCCATTCACATGCGTCGAACACGAGTACAGCGAAAAGGTCTCGTTTACCAACAAACATCACTGAGAAAGCGCGTGCAAAACAATTTTGTGCAAATGTAATTTTGCCAATTCGAGTAGCTTTAGAGAATGCAAGTTGCTTCAGAAATTTTGAAAAAAGACGCAGCAAAATCAAGCATTTTGGCTGCAACAATCACAAAAAAATCCATTGAGATCCTGTATGGACCGGTTATAGAAGATTAATGGTGATAAACTGTGGCATTGAGTAAAAAAATAAACCGGTCACAAGCCATTGTATTGTAGAAGGAGGAAGTTGATGATAAACTGCATTAGTGTCATAACAATAACACCGTGATACCGTTATGTCTGTACTATTGTTTATTATGTATTAATTTCTTGTTGTTTTTTTTTAACTATAACTGAGATAAATGGTTATGTGACATAAAATCTCATGCTGGGAGAAAGTATAACGTTGCACAAAAGCGTATCTCTCTCTCTCTCTCAGATGCCTGTCTGTATCAGTGTGAGAGTATGGAGGAGGGTGAAGACAGGCTGAAATATGACACGCTGGTGAGTCCTTTCTCTTTCATTCCCTCATACACACACCTATGCCATAGGCAGTGGATGTGCCGTGTGTGAGTGTGTGTGTGTGAGAGAGAGAGAACAGCTATCGTTACTGCTCCGTTATGTCCTGTCCGAGTCGAGGTGAAGTTCTGGAGCTCTGATATCCGAACCCCCACCACACCAGCGTGAGCCCTCGACTCTTCACTAGCGATCTGCGAGAGTGCGGTGGTTCGGTTGTCTCAGGATTAGCTGCAGCTGTTAGCGAGGAGAGCAGCCGGCGCTAAACTAGCCTAACGACTGCTGCTCTGATTTTAGGATTAGCTCTTCAACTTCACCTTCAACTTTATTGTCCTCTACGGGAAACTATTTCTGTAGAAAAATGCCATTCCATTACCGCATGAATACAAACTTTTACTGTTAATAAAAACAAATACAGAGACATAACAATACGTACAGTACACATATAAAATTGCAGTATCCACAGCCACAAAGGAGTCTTTAACTCTTTTAGTCTTTCCTCTTGCTACCCTAAAGTGACGGCCCGAGGACGTAAATATCACATAGTGATGCTTAAAGACGTTTCTGCCATACGCTATATACATCAAGTTGTTCATACTTCCTGACAGACTACTGGGAAAACTGCAGCGAGCTACTAAAAAGTTCTTTTATTTCAATGTCTGCAGAAATAAGTCCTTTTAAACACTGAAAAGTAGGACAGATGTTTAAAAATCTGCAAAAGAAAATGTGTCGCGTCACAAAACATCTAATCAGCGGTTTTGTTTTTATAAAGAAGGCATAGAAATTTTATTAAAATATATCGCAATACCTGATATTTCAGAAAAGTGTATGTATCGTGACCTACATTATTCACGATATAACAATAACACGATAACAAGCGTGAAAACAACCTGAATTAGCTCTAGAGTCAGTGACTAGATTAGCGCAGTAGTCGGTTTCATTGCATTATTTGGATAAGCTCTAGAAAGGCTGGAGCGGTTTTATTGGGTTTAGCGTGGTTGGAGTGCCTGGATTAGCTCTAGATTAATTACAGTGAGTTTGCTACTGTAGCTTTACTGATATACAGTAGCTGGATTTGCTTTAAAACATTTCTAGTCACTAGATTTGTGTCTAGATTAGCTCTAGATGATTTGCTGTCAGTTCCAGAGCCCTTGAAGTGGCTAGATTAGCTGTAGCTTGGTTGCCTGGTGGTTGGATTATCAGGAGACTAGCAATGATTGAACTAACACTAGGACAGATGTGGTCATTGGATCGGGTCTAGGAACTTTCAGGAACAGTATATTTTTGGATTATTTTAAAGCTTTGGAATCACTGCAGCACAGTAACTGTATTAGTACTAGTGTATTAGCAACATTGGATTAGCCATAGACGTTAGCTGGTTCTAGAAAGAGTAGAAGGGTAGTTGCGGTGATTTTAGGATTAGCTGTAGAAGTTCTATGGTGGTATATTGTACTGTAGAGCATCTGAAGTGTGGGAGAATCACTGCAGTGTACTCGGAGTGGTTTGATTATCTGTAGACACAGTGCAGTGGCTTGATTAGCCGGAGTTGTTAGCTAGTTCTAGCGGAGTGCTCGTATTCGGATTAGCCCTGGAGGTTTGGAGTGGTACACTGGGCCGGTGTCACTGCAGTGTACTTGTAGGGGTTAGAGTAGCTTCAGATGAGTAGTGGTGTATAAACCAGCCCTAGCCCTACGCAGTGCTGCCCCACAGGTCTGGGGGTGGAGGAACGGGTGTGGTACAATGATGGTGTAGTTGTGAATAGGGTAATATTGTAAGGGGTGGGGGTGGTTCCCCTTCCATTGGCCCTGACCCGGAAATTCAGAACTAGATACAACAAATTCTTGAAATAGGAGAAAGAATACTTGGTGGTTCGTATAGTTGAGAGAGGAAAGTGCAGGAAACGGTGCTGTGATAGTTGCAGGAGTTAAACTAGCTGTAGAACATTTGTAACGTGAGATTATCTCTAGACTCACTGTAGTGGTTAGACCATCTAACCATCTAAGTGGTGAGTCCAACAAGCTCTTGAGCTGGACAGCTTGTGTGATGTGACTGTAACCCTCAGAGAATGAAACACACACCTTGTAGAGAACCAAATAGTTCATTTGAATCACAAATTCTGTTTTCTATACAGTAGGAAGTGGGATGGGATTTGCAACACAAGCCCAAGACGAAAAGTGTTTCATGTCCGCTGGGAAACCC
The DNA here is from genome assembly GCA_024331685.1 of Stegophilus panzeri. NCBI lineage: Eukaryota > Metazoa > Chordata > Actinopteri > Siluriformes > Trichomycteridae > Stegophilus > Stegophilus panzeri. Next base: position 1,347,963 of record JANDJT010000041.1, on the reverse strand, counting down.
ATACACTGAATTCTTTCTCCACAGCTTCACAATGACCTCGTGCTGACCCTTGACCCAGACAACCCCATGGCACCATGGAAACACCTGGAGAACAAACTGCTTGAAGGTAAACAATCTTTGCAGCAGGATGTGATTATGATGACATTACTGAAATGCGGTAATGGCCACGGTTAGGAGATTATACAGTTATTACAGTGGTTCCTACATGCAGTTTTGACTTCAGTAACACAATGTGGTTAATAACAGGATGTGATTATGATGTCAGTATCAGGGTGTGGTTATGCTGAACATACATCGCAGGGCCGAGACGCAGTTATGGCAGTGGTAAAAATATTTAATAAAGACAGTTTTGACAGCAGTTCTGGTGTAGTTATGACAATGGTACTAAAACGGTACTGAGACGGTAGTGAGATACAGTCACGACGACGGTACTGAGATAAGGCCACGACGACGGTACTGAGATACGGCCACGACGACGGTACTGAGATAAGGCCACGACGACGGTACTGAGATACGGCCACGACGACGGTACTGAGATAAGGCCACGACGACGGTACTGAGATACGGCCACGACGACGGTACTGAGATAAGGCCACGACGACGGTACTGAGATACGGCCACGACGACGGTACTGAGATAAGGCCACGACGACGGTACTGAGATACGGCCACGACGACGGTACTGAGATAAGGCCA
>JANDJT010000041.1:1333420-1344570 GCA_024331685.1 Stegophilus panzeri | reverse complement strand
TAAAAATTGTGTGGTCTGATACAAAAGGTTGTGTGTTTGATGTTGTTCAACACGTCTAGATGTAAATACCAGGAAATGAAGCTGAAATTCTGATCTGTCGTCTCATCTCCATCTCCTGATCTCAAACCCAGATGTCTTCAGTGTATAACACAAAAAGAACTGGCCTTGTTGTTCCAATACTTTTGGAGGGGACTGTATGTTTAAATGAATAAATACAATCATTAATAATTAATGTAAAACAACAAGTAACTGATAAGAACTGTTCAAATATGACAGTATTATTTAAGTAACATAATTATTTTATTTTCTGAATCTTTACGTAGTTATGCAGATTTTAATTTACGTATATATTTTATTTTTGTCATCTGTTTGTCTGGGTTTTTTTTTTTTTTTTTTTACAATTTGTAAGTAGGTTTTTATTTTGGTAAATTAATTATTTTCCTATTTAGACACAACAGATTTCAATTGACCAAAATGTTCTAACCATGAATTTATTCACTTTAATTACTTATTTCATTAATTTATTAATTGAATTCACATGTAAAGCAGTTTCAGTGATGCTTTTATTCCCAGTTTTATAATCCGAGGCCTGTACGTTGTGTTCATGGGGCAACCTCACGTCCCGATGACGAGAGTTTCCTCCGTCTGTATCTGTACATTTATCAAGAGTCTCTCAGTTTCAGGTGAAAGGTGAGAACCCTCCCACGCCCCCCTACATGTATGGAGATGTTCTCTCACCCCCGGTGGGTGCCTTGGAGGTTACTGTGGCAACCACAGCTCCACCCCCACACCAAGCTCAACCCACACTTCCTGTTCCCACAGTAGCACAGACCACAGGTATACACACACACACACACACACATTCTTAACCTGAGATACACTAAGATTATTGATTATACTACTGATTAATTGTGTGTGTGTGTGTGTGTGTGTGTGTGTGTGTGTGTGTGCAGTGAACGCTGGCTCCATTCTGAGCAGTAAGCCTGTGCTACAGCCGAGGCCGATGTGTGTGGCCGCTAAAACTCTGATCCTGCAGGGAACACAACCAGGTACAGACTCCTCCCCCTCTATATGTACTGCGAGCCGATTGGCTAAAATCTGCCAGTTTCCTTCTTCACATCTAAGAGTGATTAGCCTACAGATCGGTTGATGTTTTTTGTTTACTAATTTCTGCGTGTGCTCTGCTGCAGTGGTTCTGTCCCCGTCGGTGTGTTTGGGCTCTGCTCCGGCCATCGTTAAAATGGAGCCCATGTCTCCCAGCATGCACTGCACCAGCCCTACAGCCCCGCCTACCACCAAGCCCATCATCCCAGCATCCTCTCTGCCTGGCAGCAACTGCAGCGACATTGATGTGAGTGTGTGTGTGTGTGTGTGTGTGGACCTTATTTTTTGTCTTTGAACACTTACGTGCTCTGTGTGCTTCAGTATTACACTTACCTCATATATCTCTATATATTCTTCACCATCTTGTACACTTCAGTATTCCCTACACTTCAGTATTCCCTACACTTCAGTATTCCCTACACTTCAGTATTCCCTACACTTCAGTATTCTCAAAACATCTGTATTCCCTATGCTTCAGTATTCCCAAAACTTCTGTATTCCGTACACTTCAGTATTCCCAAAACTTCTGTATTCCGTACACTTCAGTATTCCCAATTCTTCAGTATGGATGGAGTAGCACATTGTTTTTGCTGTCATTGTTATTGTTGTGGTGGTGATGGTGGTGATGATGATGGTGATGATGGTGGTGGTGATGATGATGATGATGATGATGATGGTAGTGGTGATGATGATGGTGGGAGTGATGGTGGTGGTGATGATGATGGCGGTGGTGGTGATGGTGGTGGTGATGATGATGGTAGTGGTGATGATGGTGGTGTTGATGATGGTAGTAGTGATGGTGGTGGTGATGATGATGGTAGTAGTGATGGTGGTGGTGATGATGATAGTGGTGTTGATGATGGTAGTGCTGGTACTGTGATGAGCGGTTGGCTGACTATGCTCCATTGTGCACCATCATGTTGGTGATGATGGTAGTGGTGATGATGATGATGGTGGTAGTGCTGATGATGGTGGTGGTGATAATGGTAGTAGGGATGGTGGTGTTGATGATGGTAGGAGTGATGGTGGTGGTGATGATGGTGGTGGTGATGATGGTGGTGGTGATGATGGTAGTAGTGATGGTGGTGGTGATGGTAGTAGTGATGGTGGTAGTGGTGATGATGGTAGTGGTGATGATGGTGGTAGTGATGGTGGTGGTGATGATGGTGGTGGTGATGATGGTAGTAGTGATGGTGGTGGTGATGATGGTAGTAGAGATGGTGGTGGTGATGATGGTAGTGGTGATGATGGTGGTGTTGATGGTAGTGGTGATGGTGGTGGTGGTGATGATGGTAGAAGTGATGGTGGTGGTGATGGTGGTGTTGATGATGGTAGTAGTGATGGTGGTGTTGATGATGGTAGTGGTGATGATGGTGGTGTTGATGGTAGTGGTGATGGTGGTGGTGGTGATGATGGTAGTGGTGATGATGGTAGTGGTGATGATGGTGGTGTTGATGGTAGTGGTGATGGTAGTGGTGGTGATGATGGTAGTGGTGATGATGGTGGTGTTGATGGTAGTGGTGATGGTGGTGGTGGTGATGATGGTAGTAGTGATGGTGGTGGTGATGATGGTGGTGGTGATGATGGTAGTAGTGATGGTGGTGGTGATGGTAGTAGTGATGGTGGTAGTGGTGATGATGGTAGTGGTGATGATGGTGGTAGTGATGGTGGTGGTGATGATGGTGGTGGTGATGATGGTAGTAGTGATGGTGGTGGTGATGATGGTAGTAGAGATGGTGGTGGTGATGATGGTAGTGGTGATGATGGTGGTGTTGATGGTAGTGGTGATGGTGGTGGTGGTGATGATGGTAGTAGTGATGGTGGTGGTGATGATGGTAGTAGTGATGGTGGTGGTGATGATGGTAGTGGTGATGATGGTGGTGGTGATGATGGTAGAAGTGATGGTGGTAGTGATGGTGGTGTTGATGGTAGTGGTGATGATGATGGTGTTGATGGTAGTGGTGATGGTGGTGGTGGTGATGATGGTAGTGGTGATGATGGTGGTGTTGATGGTAGTGGTGATGGTAGTGGTGATGATGATGGTAGTGGTGATGATGGTAGTAGTGATGGTGGTGGTGATGATGGTAGTGGTGATGATGGTAGTAGTGATGGTAGTGGTGATGATGGTGGTGATGGTGGTGTTGATGATGGTAGTAGTGATGGTGGTGTTGATGATGGTAGTGGTGATGATGATGGTGGTGCTGGTACTGTGATGAGCGGTTGGCTGACCATGCTCCTCCTCTTCCTCAGATGAAGGTATTGAAGCGTCAGCAGAGGATGATAAAGAACCGTGAGTCTGCGTGTCAGAGTCGGAAGAAGAAGAAGGAGTATGTACAGAACCTGGAGGCTCAGCTGAGAGAGGCACAGCAGGAGAACGAACGTCTGCGCCGAGAGAACCACGCCCTGCGAATCAGACTCGCCAGCAAAGAGGTCAGACCGAGACTGTCTGAGTGTGTGTATGTGTGTATCCTACCCTGTAATCTGTGTAATCTACCACCGTCTTCTTTATAAACATTATAATGTATTATAATAATGTTAGTGTATCTACAATTACGTGTGTGTAACAGGTTGCTGAATCAGGCACCAATAAGCGAGCGGTGTGTGTGATGGTGCTGCTGCTCTTCATCACCTTCAGCTTCGCACCTGTCAGGTAAAACAGACGACACCTCGGCAATTAAACCGGCAGTTTCACAAACAACATGGCCGCCATAAAACAAAACGCCGTTCTTCTCCCTCAGCATCACGGACAGGAAGTTTCCGTCTGCACTGGAGGATGGGGAGGAGCTTCATACGGGGAGACGCCTGCTGGTGTACGAGACCGCTCAGGATCAGGAGCAGGGCCGGGTGGTGAACGACAGAGCGGCGGAGGACAGGCTGGACAGTGAAGAGGACACGGGAGAGGAAAGGTGGAGGAGAGGAGAGGTGGAGAGGGATAATGCTGATTCCTTTCACTTCAGGTTATTATAAACCTCATGATCAATAATAATAACAAACATAATAATAATTATTTATCTTGTTATTGAACGTTCTCCGTCTCTCTGTGCAGGAACGTGAGCAGTGTGTTCAGCGAGGTGAAGGATCTCGTGTTACAGGACATTGACCGGCTCTTCTCCTCCTCCGACTGCAGACAGTTCAATCGCTCCGAGTCACTCAGGTTGGCATGGCGACCGGGGTCAAGACCCCTGACCTTCTCATGTGTGTTGTAATCTGCAGGAGTTTGTTTATTTCTGTGTGTGTGTGTGTGTGTGTGTGTGTGTGTGTGTGTGTGTGTCTCAGGCTGGCTGATGAGCTGCGTGGTTGGGTTCGTCGCCATCAGATCAACAGGAAGAAGACAAACCGCAAACCCAAGATTGCACAGAAAGCAAAAATAGCACAGGTCTGAACACACACACACACACACACACACATATCATGGTGTAAACACACACTTAAGACCATTCACTGTGTTAAGACAGTGAGTGTTAATGATCTAAAATTCCTCAAAATGCCCCTAAAACCTCGAATCCATCCACAGAAATGGTTCCTCTGTTTGAAGTGTATTTCACTTGTTCCTAAAATGGTGGAACCACATGAAAATGTACCTAAACTGCTGCTGAGAAAGGTTCTCTAGTGGAAACATGTTCCTGAAATGGTTCCTCTGGTGAACAGATACCTTAGACCAGTGTTCACCAACCCTCTTACTTGGCATGTACCTCCTGCAGGTTTCATCTCCAACCAAAATCCAACACACTTGCTTTAGCTGACCAAGAACTTCTTAAGGCAATGATTAGATGAGTGGCCATGATTATGGTTGGAGCTAAAGTCTTCAGGAACGTGGATCTCCAGGAACAGGGTTGGTGATCACTGCCTTAGATCACTGCTTTAGACCGTTACTGAAATGGTTCTTCTGGTAAAAAATGTTCCTGAAATCGATCCTCTAGTAAAACAGTACCTAAAACTGAAATGATTCTTTTGGTTAAAAAGAAAAGTGCCTAAAATATACTTAAAGTGTTTCTAAAATCATCATTGTGGAAGAAACCTTTCCAACAGCTAGCATGTTCCTGAAATGGTTCCTCTAGTGGAATAGTAGCTAAAATGTTCCTGAAATGGTTCCTCTGGTGGAATAGTAGCTAGCATGTTCCTGAAATGGCTCCTCTGGTGGTACCAAAAATGCTCTTGAAATAGTTCCTCTAGTGGAAACATACTTCAAATGTTCCTCTGGTGGAAACACGACTAAAACTTTGCTGAAACAGTTCCCTACTTGGAATGTTCCTGAAATGATTCCTGTGGTGGAGCTGTGTGTGAAAGTGACCGTGTAACACATGTTTGTCTCCTCCAGCAGAAAGCTCAACACAGGAAGACAAACTTCTCACGCTACCTCCCCATCGAGACTCACCGCTCCATCGAGAGGTGGGAGAACTATATTACCCAGCATGCATTTCAGATTAGTGTGCGTTAAAGGACATTGTTATATCGTATTGTGTGTGTGTGTGTCTGTGTGTGTACACAGTCAGCTGCAGCTCTTACCTGGCCCTGAGGTGAGCTACAGCGACTTCCTGGATGCCATAGATCGGCGTGAAGACACGTTTTATGTCGTCTCCTTCAGACGGGTGAGACAGAGGATGTTCACATGCTAATTAGTGATTAATTAACATCTACAGGATTAATTAAAATCTCTCTCTCTCTCTCTCAGGATCATCTGCTCCTTCCTGCGATCAGTCACAACAAAACCACACGACCCAAAATGTCCCTCGTCATGCCTGCCATGGCCATCAACGGTAACGTACCTCAAAGAAAAATCCGGTTTATTTATAGACCACTTTAACTGCAGCAGGGTTAATGTGTGTGTGTGTGTGTGTGTTCAGAGTCGGTGTATAACTCCTCTCAGGGTGGATATGAGCTGATGATGCAGGTGGACTGTGAAGTCATGGATACCAGAATAATCCCAATCAAGTCCTCCGTGGTCCCGCCCTCTCTCAGAGACACACCCCCAAACCCGCCTTCTCACCACCATCACCACAGCAACCACACCCCGCAACCGCATGGGAGTGGGGCCTCGGCGACCAGGCAGCCCCTGCCTGTCAGGAGGAGGGGGGCCGAGTTTCTGATCACACAGTCGGGATCGTAATGAAACAGAAAAAAGGGGAAATGTACACACACACACACACACACACACACACACACACACACACACAAACAAACACACACACACACACACACACAAACACACAAACACAAACAAACACACACACACACACACACACGCACACACAATGTTGAGATTATTAAATCCCAGAATTCCCCACTATTCATCACCCAACTCCTGCAATTCCAATTAAAATGTAACCCTGTGATTGTCTGAATCTCGTGGAGCTGAAGATAAAGAAATGTAAAGATGTTTTACAAGCTCTAAAGTTACGTTTGTTTCTATGGTAACACAGACGGTGTAGTTTTTGCAAGATTTGACCACAGGGTTCTGCTGTAGCAATAACTGATTTCCACTGGGTGATTATTTAAAGTCTCCCCAAACTCCCAGAATTCCACAGAGCAGGATCCCAAACTCCCAGAATTCCATCATAGGGCTCACCACATCCCACAATCCCCCTGTACAGCTTTGGGAGTTTTGTGAAGCAGACTGGGGAATTTTTGGAGTTTGATGAGCTGTACAGGTCTCTGAACTCTTAGAATTCCCATGAATGGGTAGCTTAAATCAGAATTCTGATATACTGTAATTATGCTGTATGGGTCAACATGTTCCCAGAATTCCCCTGTACATGTATCCAAAACCCTGTTCCCAGTATGGGTTAGTAAACTCTCAAAATTCCTTTGTATGGGAGTCCAAATTCCCAGAATTCCTGTGAGAGACGTTAAGTTAGAGTGTTCTGTATATTTGTGTCTATATTTTTTTACTTGCTACCTGATGCCAGTCATCACTGTTGTTTTTGTTGTTTATTGTTTTAATTATGTACGTGTTTTTGATTTGAGAATCATACTGTGCTTTTATTTAAACGAGAAGCTTGTGATGGATGAAAATATCAGTTACTGTCAGGAACGAAACCCGGAAGTTCAGAATCGTATCCCAAATACTCGTGTGTGTGTTTATTAGAATCCATTCTGATGTCACAAAGTCACCATGCTTTAAATGCTGAGAATAACACCTCTGTAAAATGCACCCAGATGTAAAATAACCACTATTACAAACGATTCTGCGTGCGCTAGAATTTGTGGGCGGAGCCTGAATCCTAAACCGAGCACACAGGATGTGACCGTTTTTATAAATTCTGACCCGGACAGCGCCTCCTAGTGGGACAGCTAAAAGCTGCAACTGTTGTAGAGACGCACTGACGCAATGTCTGCAATTGTAATATAGTGTATATTTGAAATCCGTTTTTATTCGATGATTGTAGCGGCGTAAAACTTTGAGACTTTATTACTCTGTTCACGTCTAAAGGGAGCTTTATACACGTTTGTATGTTTGTTATTTAGACGCAGCCACTTTAGATTACAGTTACGACATCGTCGCTTGTAAAGAACTGTAGATTGTGATCATGTGCACTTCTTCACTTGTAATTTTTGTCACGTTTGCTTTCTAAAAATATATTTGGGGGGGGGGGGGGGGGTTTGGTGTTCCGGGGTTTTTTTTTGTTTGTTTGTTTTTTTTTACCAAATTATTTCCTTCATCCAACCCGTACCACCTCATTAAAATATCTTCAGAAAAAGTATTTTGTGGTTCTCACGAGATATCGGTACAGAAGAAGTTCCGACGCAAAAACACACGTTGTGACGTCATTTATCGTATATCAGATTGCCCAGCGCTAATATATATATATATATATATATAATATGGAGAGAGAGATAAAGGTATGAGCTGAATTACAACCTGTCATGCCTCTATATATTATATGTAGTGTGTGTGTACCTGTTCCTATAGTTACTCATTATAAAACATTCCTTTTAGCATCATCATCACACACACACACACACACACACACACACACGGCTTCATATGATTGCTGTTGTAAATATGTTTGTGCTTTATTTTTTTATTTTTATTTTTATAATTTATCTGATGTGCTCTTTTTTTTGGTTTGCTTGTTTGTTTGTTTGTTTGTTTGTTTGTTTGTTTGTTTTAGACAGATAAGAAGCTGATAAATAAATAAAAAATATATATTTAAAAATCATTTTAAATGAGGAAGGTGTCTGTGTGAGCTGATTGTGTTCTGCGGAGAGGACCGAAACCGACAGAGGAGACGGAGTGTATGAGGAAATACGTGAGTAATGAACGGCGTGTGTGTGTGTGTGTGTGTGTGTGTGTGTGTGTGTGTGTGTGTTACAGTATAACAACTACATGATCACCACAGTTACTGTCACCACTCAAGTTGATTAATTTCCTATAACAGTGATGTACTTTTTATCAATTTATGTTACGGTTAATGTTGTGAAACGTCAACATGTTGGATACAAGTAAGAGTCAAACTGCTTATCATGTTGAATGTAACTATAAATGGATTTTAAAAAAAAGTATGATTAGCACTTTTGATCATCAGTGTGGCTCCCTAAAGAAATTATGTGTGTAAAGAATAGCTTGAACCACTAGAGGACGCTGCAGCTTACAGCATGATACAGGAACACACACACACACACACACTTTTAACCTTTTCAGAAAAAGCTTGTTTGCCTCGCACCATTGTGGGTTCGAGTCCCGCCTCCACCCTGTGTGTGTTCTCCCCATGTTTCGGGTGTTTCCTCCAGATATTCCAGTTTCCTCCTCCAGTCCAAAGACATGCGTTGTAGGCTGATCGGTATTTCCAGATTGCCCGTAGTGTCCTGCGATGGTTGGCACGCCGTCCACGGTGTCCCCCGCCTTGTGCCCCGAGTTCCCCGGGACAGACTCCAGACCCCGTGACCCTGTGTAGGATAAGCGCTACACAAACTGGAGGGATGTTACAGTTAATGCTGTGAAAAGTCAACGCTATTTCCTATTCACGCTTGCGTTGTTTGCTGTAAGTGAGAACAGGAGCTAACTGGTTACCACATTAAATGTAACTGTAATGTACAACCCCAATTCCAAAAAAGTTGGGAAGCTATGTAAATGTAATGTAAATAAAAAACAGAATGCAATGATTTCCAAATCTCATAAACCCGTACGTTATTCACAACAGAACATAGAAAACATATCAAATGTTTAAACTGAGGAAATGTACCATTTTAGGGGGGGGGGCATTTTACACGTCTCAAAATAGTTGGGACAGGGACAACATAAGACTGGAAAATTATTGTTATTAAAAAGAAACAGCTGGAGGAACATTTTTTTAACTAATTAGGTTAATTGGCAGCAGGTCAGTAAGATGATTGGGTATAAAAGAGGATCTTAGAGAGGCGGTGTCTTTCAGAAGTAAAGATGGGATGGAATCTGGATGGAAGCAGCTGTTGCTCTAAAACCTGTATATACCTTTCAGCATTGATGGTGCCTTTCCAGATGTGCAAGCTACCCGTTCCATATCATCAGAGACGCAGACTTTTGAACTGAGCGCTGATAAAAAGCCGGATGGACCCTCTCCTCTTTAGTCCTCTTTAGTTTAGAAGATGCAGCGTCCATGATTTCCAAAAAGAGTTTCAAATTTGGATTCGTCTGACCACAGAACAGTTTTCCACTTTGCTTCAGTCGATTTTAAATGAGCTTTGGCCCGGAGAAGACGGCGATCATGTTCACATATGGCTTCTTCTGTGCATGATAGAGCTTTAACCAGCGTTTGTGGATGGCCCGGTGAACTGTGTTCATAGACAATGAGTTCTGGAGGTGTTTCTGAGCCCATGCAGTGATTTCCATTACAGAATCAGGCCTGTGTTTAAAGCAATGGCACCTGAGAGACCGAAGATCACGGGCATGCAATATTAATTTCACCCTTGTCCATTACGCACAGAGATTTCTCCAGATACTCAGAATATTTTGATGATATTATGTTCTGTAGATGATGAGATTTACATTGAGGAACATTATTCTGAAATTGTTCCACAAATTATAGACACAGTTTTTCACAGATTGGTGAACTTCTGCCCATCTTTACTTCTGAGAGACTCCGCCTCTCTAAGATCCTCTTTTTATACCCAATCATCTTACTGACCTGTTCACAATTGACCTGCAGCTGTTTCTTTTTACTAACATTTACTTTTCCAGCCTTTTTTTGCACTGTCCCAACTTTTTTGAGACCTGTTGCTGCCATCAAATTCAAAATGACCTTTTTTTTTCTTAAAATGCTACATTTCCTCAGTTTGAACATTTGATGAAAAGTTTGACTAACCCTTTCCTTTGATCATCGGTGTGGCTCTCTAAATAAATTGTGTATGTAATGAACCACTAGAGGCCGCTTCAGTATAGCATGGTGCAGAAAGACACACGCACACACACACACATACACATACACACACACACACAAGGTGTTTCACTTATCCCGTCACACACTTTACAGAAAGGAGTTGAGTCTAGAAGGCTGAAGAGTTCCTCAGTCTGTCCCTTACACAGTCCTACATCAGACAGTGGATTAGGGATTAGTTGAGGGGATTATAGTCGGTCACACCGGGCTTTAGATTTTTACTAGTGTTCTACTTCTGTACTTTCAATATTAATAATATGCAATAATTATAATAATGGCATTTTATTTATAAGTGCTACCTTTCATGCTCCTCTGATACTGACACATCTCAGTATATACAACCATGTAATAATAATAATAATAATAATAATAATAACTAAAAGTTAAGAAGAATGAAACATGTTTATGGTGAGATTAAACAGATCAGACTAAAGCATGAACACACACACACTCTGGTTTCAGGTGAGTGAAGACTCATTATGGTGATTCAGGACACGGCCCGAAACATGCATCCTAGTCTGTTAAAGATGAGAGAGAGTGAGGGAGAGAGTGAGAGAGTGAGGGGGAGAGAGAGAGAGTGACGGAGAGAGAGTGAGAGAGAGAGAATGAGGGAGAGAGGGAGGGAAGAGCGAGAGTGTGAGTGGTGGGGGAGAGAGAGAGGGGGAGAGAGAGGGAGGGGGGAGAGGGAGAGGG
>JANDJT010000041.1:1303360-1305074 GCA_024331685.1 Stegophilus panzeri | reverse complement strand
ATTATAAGTTGCATTTTCAGTTGAATTTGGGGAAACCACTTGAAGCATTCGTTGTGTTGAACTATTTCAGTCGCTTTAGTTTGATTTGTTCATCGTTACAGCTGAAAGTCTGTACATTCTGACAATAAACCTGATTTGCACTGGAGTTGAATAATTTTGATTTCAACTGTATATATTCCCCATCATCAGTCTCAAACAGTGCATCTTGTATTCAGACCCCAGGCTATCGTCTGCATGGTGCATTGTGGGATTTCCTCAGTGTACTGGCCGTTCTGTAGTAGGGGATGAACTGGGCGTGAATTTGGACTTCACTTGAAAGTGCATAATTTTAGTCAAATCAAAGACTTGTGTGAAAGAGTGTGTTCATGGAGACGATGAGGACGAACAAAGAGGTCAGAGATGTATTTGACTCCGAACATGAAAAAAATATTGTATGTTTCAGTTGGAATCCAACGCCCAGTGGGGACCTGTAAACCCTCACAGAGTTACATCACAGAGAGAGAGAGAGAGAGAGAGAGAGAGAAAGTGAGAGAGAGAGAGAGAAAGTGAGAGAGAGAGAGAGAGAGAGAAAGCGAGAGAGAGAGAGAGAAAGTGAGAGAGAGAAAGCGAGAGAGAGAGAGAGAGAGAGAGAGAGACAGACAGGGGGAGGACAAATTCTTCAAGTATGAGAAAACTTTACAGCTTCCCTCCTCTCTCTCTCTCTCTCTCTCTCTCTCATTCCCTTCTTCCCTCCTCTCACTCTTCTCGGTCAGTCCATCAGTACTCTCTCAGATTGGACAGAAGAAGAGAGAGAGAGAGAGAGAGAGAGAGAGAGAGGTGAAGGAGTGACAGACTGAGAGCATCCCTCTCTTCTCAGGTAAGCCTGAAAATCCCATAATATTCTAAAAGCTGTATGTTGTTACCATAGAGACCTGCGGCCTGTGAGGTGATTATATATATTGAGCTGTAATAAATAAAGGAGAGGTGTGAAGACAGAAGAGAGAGGTTTTGGTTTTGTCCTGCACCTGAGTGCTGAAAAGTTTTAGCTGTGATTGGAGCCAGATCTTCACTCTCACTGCGTCTGTCTTCATTTATTCCTTTTATTCTTCTGTTCTGAATCTTCTACTCCAGCAATAATGAGATCTCCGCAGCGTCCTCTTTACTCCACATGCAGACCTGTGAAGTCTTTACTTTTGTGGTTTTTGCTTTGTTAAGAGCTTACAGAGTTAACGAGTGTGTAACAGAGCGTTATACAGAGTTATACAAACTGCATGTCATTAATCCCAAAGGGACAAAAAGTGAGAAAATAAATGAATAAATAAGTAAATAAATACATTAACTGATAAAACAGTTTGCTCGGAAAAGTTATAAAATAATTAGATTAAAATAGTGCAGATTATTTATATTAAATATTTATAAATCATTATAGCCATTTGATATATTTATTTATTGACATATCATTTATTCAGTTAGTTAGTTAGTGTATTTATTTATAAAATAATAATAATAATAATAATTTCTATTATTAAGTACTGTCCTTCAAAAATAATAAAGAAAGAAAGAAAGAAATCTTTAACACAGAGTTCCTGTGCATCAGGGAGGAATTAACAGGTTTATTTATTTATTTTAATTTTTTTTTAAGAAAAGGAAAATATTTGTAAAATGTTGTGATTGAAAATGATTTAATGTTTAGAAATGTAGTTTCTTGTTTAGTTCATCATTAATTTTATTTTAT
>JANDJT010000041.1:1293360-1298360 GCA_024331685.1 Stegophilus panzeri | reverse complement strand
ATCCCTTTAGATAGCCACAGGGATGCCATGAAACTGAGAGGGTAACTCCATAATGTGTTCTTTTAGGTTATAGGTAATAAGGTTTTCTGATGAATTTTAGACTGTGTCTAGTAACATGAACATATAAACACAAGGCAAGTGGACTTATGAGCAGCTACCAAACAGATGGGCAGAGGTATTTAGTTGCACAAGAAAAGGCAGATAAAAATATATTGAGAAACCCCTTAGAGAAAACTTTATCACAGAGTTATGTGAACAGATGTTTTGCCTCATAATACTGATAGACCGGAAATGTGTGGTGTTGTTGGGTTTTTTTAGGAGTGGGCTGCACCACTGTCCGTCCCCCAACAGATGAGTGTTTGAATGACTGCAATGACCAGGGCCGCTGCGAGGACGGGAAGTGTGTGTGTTACCCTGGATTTAGTGGACCTGACTGCAGTGTGCCCGACTGCCCCGGAGACTGCAGCAACAAGGGGAAGTGTGTAAATGGCAAGTGTGTTTGTGATCCCGGTTTCACCGGACCAAACTGCTCTGTTAGAACATGTCCCAAAAATTGCAGCAGCCATGGCAGGTGCATGAACGGAAGATGTGTGTGCAGTGCAGGATTCACTGGTCCAGACTGCTCAACTGCACAGTGTCCTGGAAATTGCAACAACAAAGGCAGGTGTGTGAATGGGAAGTGTGTGTGCAATACCGGATTCACAGGTCCGGATTGTTCTGAGCGGTCCTGTCCCAGAAATTGCAAAAACAAAGGCAGGTGTTTGGAAGGGAAGTGTGTGTGTGATGAAGGATTCACAGGTGCGGACTGTTCTGAGCGGTCCTGCCCCGGAAATTGCAACAACAAAGGAAGATGTGTGAATGGGAAGTGTGTGTGCAACACTGGATTCAAAGGTCCAGATTGTTCTGAGAGGTCCTGCCCCAGAAATTGCAATAACAAAGGCAGGTGTGTGGATGGGAAGTGTGTTTGTGATGAAGGATTCACAGGTCCGGACTGTTCTGAGCGGTCCTGCCCCGGAAATTGCAACAACAAAGGAAGATGTGTGAACGGGAAGTGTGTGTGTGATACCGGATTCACAGGTCCGGATTGTTCTGAAAGGTCCTGCCCCGGAAATTGCAACAACAAAGGCAGGTGTGTGGATGGAAAGTGTGTGTGCAACACTGGATTCACAGGTCCGGACTGTTCTGAGAGGTCCTGCCCTGGAAACTGCAACAACAAAGGGAGGTGTGTGAACGGGAAGTGTGTGTGTGATACCGGATTCACAGGTCCAGACTGTTCTGAGCAGTCCTGCCCCGGAAACTGCAACAACAAAGGAAGATGTGTGAACGGGAAGTGTGTGTGTGATACCGGATTCACAGGTCCAGACTGTTCTGAGCAGTCCTGCCCCGGAAACTGCAACAACAAAGGAAGATGTGTGAACGGGAAGTGTGTGTGTGATACCGGATTCACAGGTCCAGACTGTTCTGAGCGGACCTGCCCTGGAAACTGCAACAACAAAGGCAGATGTGTAAATGGACAATGTGTGTGTGAAGTTGGTTTCACCGGACAAGACTGCTCCACCAAGACCTGCCCAAATAACTGCAGCAACAGAGGAAGATGTGTGAATGGCAAGTGTGTGTGTAATCCCGGTTTTGCTGAGCCGGACTGCAGTGAGTGCAAGGACGGACTTACAGGACCTGACTGTGCAACAGGTAAGTTGATTCATCCACCACATTTACATTTAAACAGTCATATTCTGTTGAATCAGATGTTTTGTAAATATGTAATATACTATAGGCGACATTGAAATTGATAAATAGACAGTACTTACTAGAGAACTAGGAGAACTGGGGAACTAGAATTATTAACTGGAACTATTGACTACTGTTAATAAACTATGAAACCTGGTAAAAATCAGAAAATAGATCAATAAAAAAGATAAATCTGCTTGGTACACAACAGAGACTCTGAGGCTGAGACTGACACTGTAGGTGCTAAGGTTTACTATTAGGATTGGTTCAGACGGCACAGACTGATACCGCGGAAGGATTAGGGCCTGAACCCAGTGTAGGAGGTGTGATCTGGATGCAAAGAAGGTGTGAGTTCTTAAGAACATGACTGGGAAACAACAGAACCAGTTTGATCTTGGGGCAGAAGTAGTGTCTGAGTCTGATGCAGGGTAAGCAGCAGGGCCTGTCTCTGAGGCTGAAAAGGGAGCAGACTGAGTGCTGAGCATGACATGTGGAAGAACAGAGCCTGATGTTGCAGAAGAAGCAGAATCTGTGCTTGATGCAAGGGAAAGAGTAGAGACTGGACTATATGCATCAAGCTGTAAGTTTGATAATAGGGAAAGAGTGGAACTTAAGCTTGATGTATGGGATGGAGTGGAGTCTGAACTTTATGTGTGGCAGAAAGAGAAGAATTTGAACTTTACACAGGGTTGGTCCGGCAGAAAAGACAGAGGCCAAGGCCAGAAGGGTTTCCCCAGTGTTACGTTGGGGTTAACAGCACTAAAGTGTGATGTGGTACAGATGGGCCTGCAGGATTTTAAAGACCAAAAATGTTCCAGCATAGCAAAAGTGTCCGATTTCAGTGTCATCTGAAGTTTATACCAGCTGTGTACCATAAAGAAAATGTATTCAAAATATACAAGAGTTCTTACTATGAGCTACAAAAACATCTCCACAAAAATGATGTTATGATAGCTACAGATTCACTCCTTTCATGTTCTGATCTACTCTTCTAATCTCGCTTTCTTACCAGCCCTCATTGCTGTGTCTCACCTCAGTGCCAGAAACATCACTGAATCTTCAGTTACACTCTTCTGGACTCCACCTGTAGTGCAGTACAACACGTACCGTATCACCTTCATCAGTGAGGTAATTAAATGTCTGTACCGATATAAACTACTGTCCCAAACTCACTTATATCACACAGACGTCCTTTCCATCCACCTGTGTTTATAATCTCATGGTGTCTATGGGGTGTGAAAGTTGCGTATGGACAAACGAGGTATGATCTAGGATGATGGAAACATAATGAATGTATCCCAATCTTTTCAGTCGCTTTTTTAATTATGGCATTTTGTTTCCCCTCTTAATAATGTTCAGCAGATCCGTATATGCAAATGCACAGCGATATTTAAAGAATTCACCTACAGTCTCCTTCACCGCCACACTGCAAGTGTGTACAACCAAATGCCTCCTACTCTTACTCTCTTACTCAGTATTCCCAGATTGACTCATATATTTCTGGTTTACCACAAACCACTTCCTGTCACATGAATTTCGTTCAGGAAACCACTGATGTGAACCACATGCAGCGCACGACACCTGTCTGTGTGATTTACGTGTGTTAACTTCCCATTTCATAACAACATGATAATATCAAGTGTACTTAATGCAATAAGTAATCTACCCACTGCGTTTTTGTTTAATCAGTTATAAAAGCGTCCTCAGTTGATCCGTATTATTCAGGAATCCATTATTTGAGCAGTGAGACAGATCCAGAGTTACCAGTTCATTTCAGAAGGTGTACATAAAGACTTCAATATAGCCCAAAAAGCTGGAAAGGGTATAAGAGATGCTTAAAGGGAGACACATGGAAAAGGTTATGAAGTCACCATTGTGGGCACACATTTCTGCAATACACCTTTCATCACCTACAGAAATGATCCAAATGATCCACTCAGTAATCCCCTTTCCCCTGTTCTGATGTTTGCAGTATTCTTCTGTATTTTGACTATTTACCTGAAATTCAGGCAGTAGAGCAGAATAAACATGTAGCATGAATGACTACTCTCTCACAACGTGATGATGTAGCTAGGCTACTTACTCAAAAAGCATTCTGTTCACTGTACTGTAGATACACTTTCTGCACTTACACTTTCCCTTTACAGAAATCGATGAAATTTAACTGATTATTTCCTTTAAAACAAGATCGTGGCATACGCAAACTAATTTTAAACTAGCCAAAAAATACCTCCACCACCTACAGACGGTCTTGCTTTTCCCACCCGCAAACTTGTTCCAAAACTAGCCTAATTCGTTGTAAATAACCGCTCTCATCTAATCAGAACACAGATTAGATTTTATTAGCTACAGTGGTGCTTGAAATTTGAAGAATTTTCTATATTTCTGCATAAATATGAACTAAAACATTATCAGATTTTCATTATCAGACTTTTTTTAGAAGTCCTAAAAGTAGATAAAGAGAACCCAATTAAACAAATGGGACAAATAATATTATACTTGGCCAATTATGTATTGAGGAATATGATCCAGTATTACATATATGTGAGGGGTAAAAGTATGTGAACCAATAGGATTAGCAGTTAATCTGAAAGTGAAATTAGAGTCAGGAATGCACTCCGTGGCTTAGAGGCTCTCCCTCTCTGTAATTTGCAAATGCAAAGAACCATGCAGCCGTCCACGGCTTGCAAAGATTGTTTGGTTGTTTTCAATCAGTGGGATCACAGTCAGGTTTGAGTGAGTGAGCGTCCTGTTTTATTTAAAGAACAGGGATCTATCAGCGTCTGATCTTCACAACACATGTCTGTGGAAGTGTATCATGGCACGAACAAAAGAGATTTCTGAGGACCTCAGAAAAAGCATTGTTGACACTCATCAGGCTGGAAAAGATTATAAACCATCTCTAAAGAGTTTGGACTCCAGTAATCCACAGTCAGACAGATTGTGTACAAATGGAGGAAATTTAAGACCATCGTTCCCCTCCCCAGGAGTGGAGAGCAACAAAGATCACTCCAAGAGCAAGACGTGTAATAGTCCACGAGGTCACAGAGTAACTTCTAACCAACTAAAGACCTCTCTTACATTGGTTAATGTTAATGTTCATGACTCCACCATCAGGAGAACACTGAACAACAATGTTGTCTGCAGTTTGCTAAAGATCACGTGGACAAGCCAGAAGGTTATTGGAAAAATGTCTTGTGGATGGATGAGACAAAATAGAACTTTTTGGTTTAAATGAGAAGTGTTATGTTTGGAGAAAGGAAAACACTGCA
>JANDJT010000041.1:1262035-1292946 GCA_024331685.1 Stegophilus panzeri | reverse complement strand
GCCGATGTGCAGGACTGATCAACAGTTACCCCAAACGTTTATCTGCAGTTATTACTGCACAAGGGGCTCACACCACACACTGAAAACAAAGGTTCACATACTTTTACCCCTCACAGATATGTAATATTGGATCATTTTCCTCAATAAATAAATGATCAAGTGTAATATTTTTGTCTCTTTTGTTAATTAAGTTCTCTTTGTCTACTTTTAGAGCTCGTGTGAAAATCTGATGATGTTTTAGGTCATATTTATGCAGAAATGTAGAAAATTCTAAAGGGTTTACAGACTTTCAAACACCACTGTACTGTAAGTATGAAGAGTATCTTAATAGGATCTATTCAACATATAGTATACAATCTCATTAGTGAGAACAGTAAAGGAAATAAGAGCTTTACACACTTGGTTTCCTTTATACTCTACAAACTAGCACAAAATATCTTCAGTTTTCATTATAAACATCATCATCATCTGCCATTGTGTAAAGAAATTAGCACCAGTGTGAAACAAAGTCTTCTGGGTAAACTCCTGAAGTCTGCAATGATGTCACCTTGAGCTCTTTTCTAATGCACTTGAGTGGAGCTAGTAAGGAATTGGAACAGTCCTTAAGGAATTTAACCAAGGGAAATTCAACAGAGTTAAAATTGTTGAAAAAAACCCCCAATACTGGAACGTAGCTCTTTGTAAACAAACACTTGGGACTTCCTCCCGTGTTCTTGCGCTTTGTTTTCGTGTGAATGAGTGTGAATGCAGATTGGGGTGTGAATTTTGCGACCTCTTCCTCCACAACTTTCCACTTCACGCCCCCGTTCTCTTTTTTTCTGAGCGTATAAAGTGCTGCTGCACAGATGGCGTCCCAGCAGGGGGGAGACTCAGGGTCACGGCACCATTTTTACAACACCCTTCTGAGTTGGCACGAAACAAAATGAAAGAAAGCATTCCCATCGTTCTAGCATGCAGATTTATGAGCGGAACCGTCTCAAACTGAAACATGGGCTTATTCTTCTTTTTCCTGCTCGTTCAAAACACAGATCGAGAACAGCTGGATTACAGGTTTTTATGTTACAACAACAACAACAACAACAGTTTAAAATGTATATATTTATATAGCATCATTCTCACAATAAAGGAGACTAAGACATAGAGACAAAGTCTTTAAATGAAATTAATACCTACTGACAAAATACTAATAATCATACCTTTAATAATAAAATGAATAAGAAGAAGATGGCGAAGAAAGAGAAGAAGACTTTGTTTAGATATTAAAAATGATGCCATGTGACTGGAAACAGTCTCTCCGCTCATTTTGACCAGTATGTCACCAGTCGGTTGTTAATGTTTAGTATTCTGAAGGCAGGACCGAACAAACCTTGACCAGACTGAATTCACTGCTAAAAACACTGCTTTCCCATATTATGCTTTTAACATACAGTGTCTTGCATAAATATTCACCCCCTTAAACATTTCTACATTTTGTAGCGTTACATCCTGGAACTGAAATGGACTTAACTGGGATTATATGTTGCTTAATCTTTTAGCTTGCTAATGAATAATAACATTTTGTGAGTTTATGGCCCTGAGTCTATTGCTCTCTTTTGCAGCCCAGTGGAATAACAGAGCTATTTTTTTTTTATCTTTCAATTTAATTATGGTCCATTTTAATTTACAACGCAGATATTAAATTCATTTGGCAGAACCTTTATCGGGCCGGTCCTGGCTGTAAGTTATCGGGCCGGTCCTGGCTGTAAGTTATCGGGCCGGTCCTGGCTGGACATGTTACCCCTTTCGGGACGACATGTTGGGCTGGAGAAAGCAGCACGGTTTACTGGGACAACGAGAGAACATCCCACAGATAAAAGAAAACAATTCTCTCTGGACTGGACTGATTTGACGTGTGATCCACCATTTTAGCGAGATTCAAAATCGAATCTTTTTTCCCCCGTTACATACAGGTTAATCATTTGTACCGTTTCCATTATTTTAATGTAATATAATAATTGTAATGTTTTGGTTTATAGCTCTTGATATTTAGTGGATCGAGTTTCAAGCTGTCCTCAGTCTTATCAGTTAAACATCATCTCACATGATCAGCTGATCTGCTGCTTCGTGTAGGTGACAGTGTTGGATTATCGATGTACAGCATATCCCCAACTGTGTTATTCCTCTAATACCACAGCAATTTGCCAAAGATTACAAGTATTATTTATTAAAGAATGACATGCCACACCTTTATCCTTTTATAGTTACATTTAATGTTATGGAACCTCCAAGTACACCAGGTGGGTTACAGTACCATTCTCGCTTACGTTACAGCAGTTATATACTGCAGTGAGCTCCTTCCCTCACCAGCCTCTATTTTTTTCTGTCTTGAAGTTAATAAGAAAAAATCGCAGCTTGTCGTGTTACCGAGAAACCGCAAAGAAACATAAACTCCTCTGTCCTGAAGATGTGGGAAAACTTAACATTACAGCTTCACCTCTGACTGTTACACAGCACTGACACTGGAGACTCCTTCCATACATGTTAAATAAGAAAAGTTCAACAAGCCCCATGTATCTTTACTGTAGAAATGCTAACATATTAGAACAAGCACATTTAAAATAAACCTGTGATTTTTACCTTCTGACCAATCACAGTGCAGAATTCAGCAGCGCTGTGGTATACAACTAATCGGAAGTGGAAAAAGAGTTCAATCAAAAATATTAAATCAAATCATGCATTTAAAAATACAGAAACGCAGCATGGAGAGGAAAATGTGATAGTCTAGGGTAGAGTTCTAGGCTGGACTGAAGGGGGAAAACAAGCACTTTTATTTGCCCGTAAAGGAAGAATGCAGCAGTGGAAAAAAAAAGTCATCTCCTTTTTCATATCGGAGCGAACAGAAGAATTGATTTAGTGCTTCCAGACCAGCGATGCCAGTCTGTGTGAGTGAAGTGTGTAATCACAGCAGCGTTTATTCCAACCATGAGCCGATCTGTGTTTGGTTTAGAGCTGACACAGCTTAGCCTTTCGCTTTTTATTTACCCGCACAGGACACTATAATTCACAGGGATGGACGGCCCTCCCAGAGCCTCCATTCGGGGTGACGTCTGGTGATGAAGGGGAATAAATTCAGAATTTATTTGCATGCTGAGGATGGGTCACGTCGCATTAACTTAACACTGATGGAGAGCGTTTAGGATTTGCTCCAATGTGATTATCAAGACGATATCCTCAGATAAATCCAGTCCAGAACCCAAGAGACGTTCTCCATGTCAGTCATGCGTCAGGAGTACCGCAGTAATGCTGAACACGGCGACCTCCCAGAACATCTGTTTGGCACAGATTACACCGCCATACACACAAA
Organism: Stegophilus panzeri; assembly: GCA_024331685.1. Lineage (NCBI taxonomy): Eukaryota > Metazoa > Chordata > Actinopteri > Siluriformes > Trichomycteridae > Stegophilus > Stegophilus panzeri. Next base: position 1,289,603 of record JANDJT010000041.1, on the reverse strand, counting down.
CTGTTATGGAACTGTAGATTTGTTGTACAAGAAAAGAAGTGAATAGAGGAAATGAGAAGCAGACGGATGCCAGAGTGAAAAGGCCCTTAACAGCCGTTGTCAGGAAAGTGGTGTGGACACAGTTAGCCTTTTCCACTGACATGGAGCCAGTGTTGGTGCTGGAACCAGTGATGGTCTGATTCCCTAACAAGTCTTTTCAAGAAGCCAAATGTTTTACAAGCTGAATGTTTATATAATCAGCTGTAGGAATGACCACACAGGAATTACACTGGGAAAATAACGAGCTGGTTTTGTTAGCATTAGCAACAAATATATGCTTTGTCAGAATGCAATGCCTTCTGGGTAACTGGGAGTACAAAGCCTGCACGTCAACAATGAGTAGAACCACTACTAAAGGCAACCGAGATGGTCTTGTAGATAAATGTCTCATAGTGCTAGGAAAAATTTTATTGAGAAAACACATTAAGTAAATAAATCCTTAATGTAAAAGTAAATACTCAATTTAAAAAAAAAAAAAAAACTTTTTAAACTCGAAGAGAGTTCTTCATTTCTCTAGAAGATTAAAGAGTCCACGTAGAAAGAGTTTTCTTTTCAGAAAGTGTTTCTCTCAAAAAACACAACCCTTCTTGGAAGCTAAGAACTCTTAGTAATTGTCATGGTTGTGCCGAACTTGGCGCTGGACTACATCACCCATCACCCCTTGCATGTCACATGACCCTGTCACGTGTCTCACCAAGCACTCACACCTGTTTTGTGTTACCCATATTCAGCACCCTATTGAAGTTCTAGCTTCTCTGTGTTTGTCGAGCGTTTGTTGTTGCTGTGTGTACCACGGCCTCATGCTTTGTGTGTGTGTGTGTTGTTTACATTTATGGGTTTTTTTTGTTTACATTGTTTTGGTGGTTTGCTTTGCACTTTATACAAAAAAATATCTGCACTCGCATCCACCTTTGGATGTGTTCTCAATCCTCACCCCGTGTAATGTGTAAATCAGACAGGCCAATCCGAGGCAGGAGGAGTAATGCGATTCCACATGGTGAAGCTGGTATCTCCATGATGTATCTAGAGCAAGAAACAAGTCTGTACCATTTTCTCCCAGATTCCTCTCTGAATCCAGCCAGTTCTACAGGCTCTGAGTATGGAGAAGTGTGTAGTGTGGACACTAAGGCACCGGATGACCTGGGGAAGGGGTCCATAATCAGAGTACAAGTGACTTGGGGAAGGCATTAACAAGTAGACATTGGTCTTTAATCACAGTCCAAATGTTACCTCAGTATTTATGTGAGGAAAGTTCCTGGTATGGAGTCGAGTTACGAAGCAGCTTAATTGGATTTTCTGAGCTCCACATTCAGATTATTATAATCACCTGCATGTTGTTCACACCTCCAAGGTTCCAAGATTTTTCTTGAGTAGAAGCGTCGGAGACGCAAAAGCATCTACACTACCACCTTTAAACCCGAACATCAGGGATAGAAAATGAGGACAGAAGAAGGAAATAGAGGAGTTTTTCTGTGCTTTCTAATGTCATACACCGTAGAATAAAGCAAGAGACCGTTTTAAAAATGAAAAATAAAAAGACTAATAGTCCTAGTTAATCACTGATTTAGTTAAAGCAAATGGCTTCCACACTCGTTAATCCGCAGCACATAGAATAGCACTTGATCCAGCACATTCTGTTATGTTACATGTTATTCTATTATTGTGCTCCAAATGTTCAAATCAGTGTCGTTTGCAGGAACAACGCTGTTCCTGGAGATCTACCTTCCTGAAGACTTTAGCTCCAACCCTAATCGTGCCCAACTGATCATTTAATCATTGCCTTAAGCGCATGTTTCTTGCATGATATCGGCTCGAGCGAGGAGCAGGATTAAGTCCAGCGCCACCGTCTGAGAGTTTGACGTAACCACGCTACACCAACCTGAAATGTACTATATATTTTATCTGTAAACACACTTAAACCCACTATGGAATGTCATTCCAGGCCAAGAGTTTGGTTGGAGGTTTTATCTCTAACCAAAATCTAACACACCTGTTTTAGCTGATCAAGAACTTTTTAAGTCCAAGATCAGTATTGTGTGTAATTGAGACACACCTCTGTTTTAGATAAACTCCGCCCATGCGTGTGTAACTCTCATGTAGCTTCTGAACAGCGCTTAAGCTTGTAGTTACGTCTGAGGTCTGAATACTGATGTGTGTAAGTTCCATATTAAACCCTCACTGAGAGATGATTAACTCAACTCTGAATGTGACCCAAGTGCATCATGGGCCTTTTAATAAAAGATCCCTATGAATTGCAAACTTTGATGAAGAATATGTGTCACTGTACTGACATTTAATTGCTGGGACAATGAATTATTGTGCCTAGATGGTTATGAGTTAAAATTCCAGGACTGTCCGAGCGTCACCGTTCGGCCGTTGAGCAGGTCGGATTGTAATGTTGTTTGTTGTAGAATACTTAGAAGTATAAAAGCAAATGGCACATGAATAAATTTTTTAAAAAGCATTTACATCTGAATCTATGCAAAGATTCTGTAATTAAAAGGCTGTTGGTGAGGATTATCAGGACTTCAGTGCAGCTGAGGAATACATTTAGGGGGAAGAAAGAGAGCATTTACTGCACTGTAGAGAAGTTTGGGAATCGCATCGGCAAGAAATTCACAACAAGAGTCACATTCAGCAAGAGACGACAGAGTCACCAAAATCAGAGAGAGCACATTTTTCCCTCCACCCAAAACGTGACATGGGTGGGTGTGAGAAAGAGTTTACAGCAAACAAGGCAGGCGGGTGAAGAAAGAGAGAGACAGAGAGAGAGAGAGAGAGAGAAAGAGAGAAAGAAATGCGTAAGTGTTAGTGCAAAGAGTAACAGATACAGATGTAGGACGCTTGTTGCTAAGGGAGGCGTAAACATCATCAGAAACATCAGCCTGGCCAGAGAAATGACATCATAGGCCAACAGCTGGGACGTGCGGATGGAAGAGAGGAAGACGGAGGGACAGACTCAAAGAAAGTAGAAAGAGATCAATTGAAAGATTTTCCTTTTATATTTGCTGATGAAGTGAGGGCGCGCGTGGTCCAGGGTTCTGTTCCTGGATTTTCTGGAGACGGAGTGCCTCAAGGTGAACAGCTGGGTCCGCTTGCATTTATTTCAAAACCAGAACCAGCGCTCGAGAACGATGCCACATCAGAGAACAAATTTATAGCATTTTAAAGTGCTGGTGTGCAAGCTTTCCCATGCATGAGTGTAATAAATACAGACTGATATCTTTCTCACTGTGCTGAAAGAAATGTTTTTGAGATCAGTACAGCGAGGTTGTGTTGCAATGATAGATGAAAACTTAATATCACATCATCCTTTGTGATGCCAGTAATTCAGTGCTCCTAATAGAATTGCTGTTGTGTGTCTCCTGGAGTCACAAAATCCTCTTGGACAGCTAATTAGGGAAACACTTGACATCCAAAACCACATCCCTTTCCATCTTTCAGTCCCAAAGAGGTTCCATGTGTTGTGCATAGTTGCTAGATGTGATAGCGTGAAACCCATACGTGGGGTATGGTCCAGAAATGATGTTTGTGATGCAAAACAAACATCCCAGGAAGTCAGAATATAACAGGACTGAATCCAGACGCCACCTGGTGGCCAGATCATCTTATTACATTGGGTTACATGCTGCATATCACCATATTAATGCAAAAATATTAATGCATCACATTAAATATTTTTATATTAAAATAGGTATATTTATATAGCTTTATTTATATGCATACGTACATTTTTGGCCGTGTATTTATTTCCCTTGGGGTGTGATTTGCCTTTAAAAACATCTCAATTGAAATGATGAGTTACTGTTTTGAGATTTTAACAAATCTGAAACATAAATCTCTAATTCCCAGGGAAAAGTAGACACTTATACAATAAAAAAGTTTTTATGTTCGACACAACAGCTCGTTTTCTTCAGTGATACAAACACTCGCCGAGCGTAACGTATGTAGGTAGTTAGGCTACGCTAATGTTAGCTTGCGGCCAAAGTTATCTTAATAGGAATTTGGCTGTTTTGGTAAAACATAAAAAGTTTACATGCACTTGCCTTATTACAGTTCATATCTACAGTTCATATCTACAGTTCATATCTACAGAAACGGGAATACTGGAAAAGACGCCAGTGCATCAAAGCTTGTTATATCAAATCACATGAATGACTATAAATATCCAAACCTTTAAAGGTAGATAATACATTAAGTAGTAAATAACATAATATATAAATTATTACCTTTGATGTTTATTATTAAAATAGTTGGCGTTTTCCATTATTGTCATGCCAGTTGCACTGGTATCACATTTACAAATATATACCTAAAGTTAAGTTAAAAGAGATTTTAAACAACAGCCTCTGTGTATGTTTCAGATAAATCACTTCAAACATTCATAGACAGCTATTGTTGCCTGTCGCGGTTAATATACCTTCAAATATAATCATCAGAATACATCAGAAGTCTTGTAAATGACATTTATTTATTTATTTTTTGCTTTAATGTGCGAATCTCATGCTTGAAACATCCTTTTCCATGAGTTTGATTCACTCAACCCTGTTACCTGAACACATTCACCCCTATGGCCTCACGTTCAACAGGAAGTTGCATCATCCACATTTCCTAAAGATTATGTAAAGAAGAAAAAAAAAATTCTAATTTTATTTCTTTATCATCTATATTTATGATATTGTGATATTGACTGAGGACTTCACTAAAGTACAACTCTAATACACAAAGATTGAAAGTTAATTATAAATTCAAACATAAATACATTTTAAGCAAACAAATAGAAAGTCCTTAATGTCTTTATGCTATTAATAATAAATAAATAAATAAATAAATAAATCAGCTCTGTTACTCATTAAACAGTCAAATGCAGCAAGCGAACATTGTAAAAGTGAGATGATATGAAGTTAACAAATTTAACTTAACAAATTAAATGGTTCAATGCATGTTTGTTTTATTTAGTGTTGAGAAATTGTTTTGAAAATTTTTGAAAAATCTTTTTAAATTTAAAGTTTTATATTTAAGAGTTCTGAAGGTGCTAAATGGCAGCACTATTGTGTTATCAAGTTCTTTAGCGGATCTTCAAGGCTTTAATTTCCAACTTGGAGTCCTTTCAGATTGGAAATGCTTTTGTAGTCTTCCTAGAACCTTAAAGAGTTCCCCTAAAGAAGGAGTCTTACCCACAAAGCGCTGGTGTGACTGCAGGTTTTCATTACAGCCAGACTTCAGACTGGACGCAGACTTGCTTGCTAGTTGATTGGAGACTATGCTGAACTGATTAAACAAGTGAAATCAGGATAAGATTCCTGCTCTAGGGGAATTTACTAAGAGTGTATGTATTAACTAGGCAAGTGTGTGGAACTCTAAATTATTGCTCTAGAACCTGCTTGGTACACACTTAGAAAAAAGGTTCTTTAATGGTATAATTAAGGATTATTAGCTACCTCAACAAGGTCCTACATGGAGCCCTTTAACAATAGGGAAACACTTTAGTGGTAGGCTAGACCCTTAAAGGGTTCCTCAGACAGACTCTACCAAAATGTTACATTTTGTAATCTGTGCCCTGCAGAAAGAAAGCGATCAGAAGATCACATCCACGGTGAACGGCGGATTCAGCACCTACACTCAGGTGGGCCTGGCGCCGGGGCAGCGGTACACCGTGACCATCACTGGGGTGAAAGATGGCAAGATGGGCACCAAAAGCACGACAACATTCCAAACCTGTGAGTCTGAACGGTTCATTCGTTTCGTATATAAATAACATTAAAGATATATTTGTAATTTTCACTGCAGGTTCTTGTCACTGTAGCACAAAGATCATTTATGATGAGTTCTATATACTACATAATATTATACCGCAATGCACAACATGTTGAACGCTGAAGTGGATGGGTTTCAACAGCAGAAGAACACATCCCCTTCCACTCCTGTCAGCCAAGAACAAGAATCTGAGGCTACAGTGGGTGCAGGCACACCCCAAACCACAGGGTTTAATATTAGAAAAATATCACCTGTTAATGTAAAATTCCAGGAGATAATAAACAATAATCATGTGACCAAAAAGTCACTGAGATCACATTTTTCTCCATTCTGATGTGATGTGATGTGAACATTAACTGAAGCTCTTGGTCTGTAGCTGCGTGACTGTATGCATTGCGCTGCTGCCACAGGATTGGCTGATTGGATAACTGCACGAATTTGCAGGTGTACAGGTGTTCATTAGTGGCCGGTGAGGTCACATATCTTTAAAGCTAGATAAATTAGCCTAAAAATTGGGACTGTCCAATAGGCGTGCACTTCTTCTTGTATTAGTCAACTCCGACAGCTCCAAGTTATCTAAATGATATTCCTGAATAAGAACACATTCTACAACCACACTACTCAATAATTAGTACCTCATGCTCCCTGTCTTATTTCAGCAACGCTTCAACAGATGTTCATGTCTTTTTCAGTGATCTCTGGCCCTAAAAATCTTCAAGTTGTCAAGACAAGCACAACATCTGTCATCGTCCAATGGGAGGAAGCACAGGGAGACATTGACAGATACATCCTCTCCATTTCACCAAATCAGACAGATGGATCCAGCAAGGGAAGCCAAGAGATGAGGTTACCACCCGGGAGAGACTCTGCCCAAATCGATGGCCTGGAGCCTGGTCGTTTGTATGACATTTCTCTAGTTGCAGAAAGAGATGGCACTCGGAGCCTGCCGGCGACCGTGCAAGCAACCCCTGGTGAGTATCGAATAGAAGCGAATCAAAACACATTTCTAATTTGACACATTAGAGTTTATTATAGGATTGTGCTATACAGTGGTGGTTTCATCCCTTTTTCTCCCAAACAGCTTCCCGGTCAACAATGATAGAATTTCAAGCTAATCCTAAACACTTCTTTTAATTCCACAGCCTGCAAGTCTTCAGGAGAAATATCATAAAGATATAAATGTTACTAATCTTGTGCTAATCATCTTAAATATTGTTATTATTTAGCAAAAATATCCATATCAAAAATAAGTCATTGTATATTAAAATACTGTGAAGTTTGCTAAAGAAATACTTTTTTTAAAAGACTTAATAATATGGATGCGTAAGGAAAGCTCATCATTTAGATCAAAAATTTTCAAGAAGCAAAATTTCTCAGTTAGCTTTTTAACTTCATCCAAAAATTAAGCCTCCCACAGGAGAAGATGTAAGGAACTTGCCAGTTGGACAGCCTCACACACACAACCTTTGGCTTAACTAGATGACGGAGAAATCCTGCTTCTCAGAAATCCCCTCCAGGGAAGGCAAGGTCATTCATAATGCCTGAAATTCTCATTAGTAGAAAAAAAAAAAAAAAAAAAGATCTGCTAGAAATCCAGCAAGTCAAGTGGTTCTGCAAAACTGAAGTAACTCCATCAGGAGCAGGTCAGAATGAAATGATAATATTTTCCTCCTTTCTGTTGTGGTAATGATGACTCATTTTATTTCCATCTCACCAGATGGTCTGCCCTTAATCTTTTTTTTCCCTGATTTTTTTTCTCTATTTTTTGTGTTTTGAACCTGATCTGATCTCTATTTCTAATTTTTCACAGGAAGGCATTGGTGAGTGTGAATGCAGCCATTGATAAAAATGATGTGGATCAATAATGGTCAAGGGTCTGTGTACCTTGCGTTCATTTGTTTGGGTTTTTTGGGGGGGGTTTTTTCGGATTGAAAAGAAGAAAACTTAGAAACAACGTTTTGTTTTATTTTTGTTTTTCTTGGCACACACTAAAATAAGAACTCCATGTTTTTCATCAAATATCCATCCATCCATCCATTTTCTGTACTGTTTATCCTACACGGGGTCGTGGGGAGCCTGGAGCCTATCCTAGGGGACTCTGGGCACACCCTGGATGAGGTGCCAACCCATCGCAGAGCACAATCACACACACATTCACACACTACGGACAATTTGGCAATCAACCCACAACGCATGCCTTTGGACTGGGGGAGGAAACCAGAGTACCTCTGAAGCACAAATATTTTTTTAAATATTAATTTGTTTTTGTTTGTCCAGAAAAAAAGTCCCCAAATCAAATATTCATGAATCCAAATATGAAAAAATGCCACTGCATTACATTTCAGTGTGAACAGAGTAGAAGTAGTAAGAGTAAAAGTCGGCTATTCTCTGGTTAAGATGTGTACTCTGGAATTCTGACTTCATAAAAGATATGATAAAACTGTGATTAACGTATGCAGAAATAAAAGTTAGGTGTTTAAAAGGTGTTTTGCAGCACCCGAAAACTCCTTGTTTTTTCAGCCACAATGTCATACTCCTTTACCGTCACCCTCTTGCTGTTTTAAAAAAAAAAAACAACCTCATAGCGATCCCTATTAGCAGTAGATCAGGCGCTAACATCTGTACATAACCTGTAGCATAATCTGTAATCTACCCAGTAATCACTCATTCAATATTGTTCACAAATTTTATAATCTTACATGATGAAAAACAAAGCAAAGGAGAAATACAACAGCCAGAAAAACCTGATTTGAGTCATTTTTTTTAGCATATATTTTATTTTCACTTGGAAACAAAAAACAAGTGAACGCAACATACACAGCCCCTAAATATAATGTATAACTGGTTTAACTATTGATACATTAACCTCACAACTCATACAGCAGGGCTTCCCTCCTTCTAGCTAATTAATTAAAGGCTGTTTAATTTGATTTCACTTGCAAACTTCAGTCACACTTTTAGGGACTGCAACAAAGACTGCAATACAGTACAGTACAATACAGTACAGGAAAACAGATGATCATGGAGACTGTGACCATGTGTACTGTGAACAGGTGTAAATGCTGGACTGGCAGATCCTGCTTCCAGAACCTCTAGAGGATCAGGTGGAAAACTGTCTCATCTGAGACTTAAGAACACCACTAAGGGTTCTTCCTCACAGTACCAGTCGATCATAGCTTCATCAAGGGGACAAGACTCAAAGTCTTCAGGAAATTTTGTGGAGCCAACAGTTACAACTGAGAGAAACCTTACAGCCTATGGTGTAAATGGTACAAAATATGTTCGAAGAGTCTTGGTAGGACATAGGAAGATACACTTAAGTAAGGTGTCAGATGGAAAAGCATTGACAAGAAACACGACACTCATGGTTGGTCATGTCAGTAGGAATGACATCTTAACAAATATCCCAGACAGGCTGGCGGTTTTTCGTGATGAGGTCAGGCCGAAGTTACAGGATGGAAGATTTGAAGAAAACCCAATTAAGGAGGATTTAGAAAAGGAGACACAGGAGGAAAATGAAGTAGTACATCAGCAGGAGGAGGGCGTTATTGAAACAGCAACATTTTTAGACCACCCCAAAAGCATGGGCATACAAAAAGTGGAAGCTGGGACAACCCCATCACCCTCTCTTCCTTTGGCCAGGACTCGGGTCAAACCTTCTCTGGTGCCATCTGAAACAAAGGACCAAGCTACAAACATGAGACAGACACTGTCACGAGACAGGCACCATACTAAAACCGCTCTCCAGTTTCCTCCATCATCCAAACAAAGATATTCAGGTAGACCAAAATTATCTGGTTCGTCAACATCCCCAATAAATAGCAGACAGCCTACTACATCCATTTCCTCTGTGAGCTCTTCTCAAGTGCCAGAATACAAAAACCCAGTTGGAAATGTATCCTCTGTTCAGTCTTCTCACCCACTTGCAGTGGAAAAAGAAACCTTAAAGAGGAAGACAATAGCCTCCAAAGAATCCCAACCTGATGATCAAGGCTTACTGACTGAATCTGTCCATGGACTCAATAGGGATTCTTTAGTAACCAACTTACCAGAAAGCACCACAGAGACAGAGAATACCAATGGAGACAAGTTTCCAAAACACAAAGAGACAATAAATAAGACTGTTCCACTATACCATCGCATGTCACATAGGGGTACATTCCCTCGCCGACCTAATGTTGGTCCATTCCAAAACAGGACCAGCACCCCTCAGCACCCCTACAGGAGTCCCGTACGGAGACCCATCCTGCCCAGAGTCAACAGCACTGCTAGGAACAAAGTGGAACCTGGAATCATTAGCAGCAGGCAAAGTGTCCTAAACCCCAACCATACACCAATATTTACATGGCAGGGGAAAAATGGAACAGTCAGCAGACTTCCACCAAAGCGTCTTAGTCAAATAAAACCAAACATTAAAAATGACAACGGCTCCAAAGCTGGTGTCGCTGTAGACAAAATCGCAAGCAAAGAATCAAATATTATATTCCCAGCAGATATCGATGCAGACCCTAAATTTAATCTGTCCTTGTCAACAGATAAGGCTCCATCCAAAATCAGTGATATAATACAACCTGTTAGGGGCGGTTCAGGAAACCCCATTGATCATATCTTGCCCAAGGTCACAAACAGAGACAACAGCACTACTAGACAAACCATTCCCCATCACCAAAGGGTATCTGGAGTCATCAGTGGCAGGCAAAATGCTTCAAATCTGAAGATTAAGCCACTATTTATACTGAAAAGAAAAAATAACACAGTCATCAGACTTCCATCAGAACTTCATACTCAAGTAAATGTAAACTCAACCACCATTCATAGTCCACGGAAAGAGCGTAAGTATGAAACAAGGCACAAAGACTCCAAAGATGCAAGCAAAGAATCTCAAACTGGCTTGCCAACAGACACTGACACAAATCTATTTGCTAACAGCACTATGTCAACAAAGGAAGCTCCAATGGGAACTAATGAGACATTACAAGCCATAAGTGGAGGATCAGAAAATGCTATTGATCATACAAACAAAGAACACAACCTGCAGAGAGTCACAACCAGACACCACAATGTGTCTAGAGTCACAAACAGAGACCATGAAATACCAAAGATTGCAACCAGAGACCATGACCTGCGCAGGGTCACAAACAGAGACAGCAACACTACTATACAAATGCTTATCAATCAAAAAGTTGAAGAAAAATCTGACATCACAGGCCACAGGGGAAATGTCCCAAATCAGAACGTTAGATCAAAATTTATACTAAGAAGAAAAGATGGCACATATGTCAGACTTCACCCAAAACTTCAGACCCAAATAAAACCAAACTCTACCAGTATTCACAGTGGGCTGAAAGATGCAGACACCAAAGTTGTTAAAGGGACCAAAGAATCAGTCACTCTCTCAGCAGATAAACATACAGCTGGAAGTAATAAACTTCAAGCTGTTGCTGGAGTTTCAGAAGTTGGCAATGAAAACATTCTGCCCAAAATCACAAGCAGAGACCACCACCTGCCCAGTGACACAAACAAAGAGCAGGACTTGTCCAGAATCACAAGCAGAGACCACCACCTGCCCAGTGACACAAACAGAGACAACAGCACTACTTTGCAAATGGAACCTGAATTCAACAATCACAGTCAAAATGGTCTAACTCCCAATTTTACAATGAGAAGGAAAAATGGAACAGTCTTCAGACACACACTAAAGTCTGAAATAAAACCAAACCTTCATGTTTACCCAAAACAGAGTAAAGAAAGCAGCACTACTAGACATACCATTCCTCATAACACCTTAAATCGCAACCCTAGACCAAACTTTACACAACAAAGGAAAAACGGAACAATCATCCGACTTCCACCAAAAGTTTTACCTCATCTGAGGCCAAACTCTCCCACAATTCGTGATGGCACAACAGGAAGTAAAAAATCCACAGACGATCGTAAACCTGGTTGGTCTACAGAAGTTCCTCTTTCAACAGATAAGGCCACAAGACAAACAAATACCACATTTACAACTGCTGAGGTTTCAGAAGACAGTATCAATCACGTTGGAGTCCAGAATGTCACATCAAAGGGATTCATCATAATTTGGGTGGCACCAGAGGGAAGGTTCGAAAGCTTTGTGATCAGGATAATAGAGGACAATGATGAAGAGGTAAATGAGGGTGATGGCAGCAACCAGAAAGAAGGGGAAGAGAGGAAAGAAGAAAGTGAAATAACTGCTAATGTTATTGAGGTTGTGGGGAGGAACAGCAGCATCGATGGGGATACAAAGATATTCACCAAGTTGCTTCCTGGTTCTGCTCGCTCGTACCCTGTCACAGATCTCACGGCTCAAACTGGCTACTCTGTGACCCTTTATGGAACAGGTCCTGGATTACGTTCCAATGTTCACACCTTCATCATCACAACAGGTACTCAGAATCTAAAGGTACAAACCATTGCCAAATAATTCATAGTCAAATAGCACCGTTCATAGATAAGATGCAACATATTTCCAGGAACTTGTTGGTCATTCAGTTTTTCAGCAGTGCTTTCATTGTCCCCTTGATCAGCAAGGGCTTTTAATCAAAGCTGCGATACATGTCTTTCCAGAAGCTTTGATTAAAGTTTACATCATGAGATTTTAATACAGTTCCTACACGTAACCTTTCTGTTTTATGTTAACCCTGTGGTTCTGTTGTGTTGTTGTTTTATGTTGTTCAGGCCACACAGCAAAAACCTCACGTTTGAATTAAATCTTACAGTTTTAAACAGACACATACATTCTTAAATAAATGTTTACACTGTTGACTTGTTAATTCAACACTGGGGCTGAGTTTTGCTGTGTGTGTATTCAGTGGTGAAAGTTTTGAGAAACAGGTATGTTTAAAGAACAGAAATGAGGCAGGGAAAAAAATCCTAGGAATGATTTTACAAAATGAATTAATTGTAATTTCATGGGTGGACAATTTACTAGCCCGGGCACCCATGACCTCAACAACCAGGAAAATTAATCCCATCCGAGCTTTTAAAACAGAATTCAGTACAAGCACATACATAGCTGACTCCTGGGGATTTGATCCATGCAGCTACTGCTTCCTTGTGTACTTCCATTGCAACACAATAATATTACACACGAAATAATAAGACGAAGTATTTTGCCTGTTTTTTAAAACTTTATACACCAGAGTGTCAAATCGATCCAGTCACATTCGCGTGTCATGCGCAGATGTGTCATGAATATCAAATGGACCAAAATGTTTATGGGTTTTCTTATATTACAATCCTGTGTCCATTTACAGAGCAATGCTGGGTTTTAACCGCTAATGCAATTCATCCTTCTTCTGACGTTCTTCTCAAAAGGAAGTAAAATCCGCTCCCAGCACAGCTGTTAAAGAACCATTTAACCCAATCAGATACTCGGAGCTTGTTCAACACTGGCTCTCTGGTGATTGTAGGATTTGGTGCTCTGATGATATTCATGATGCAGTCTACGAAAAGCGAATTATGACCAGTTAAAAATAAATAACCACCATTCTCATGATCATTTATTGCTTATTTGATCTTCTTTCACCCAGGGTAAACTTACAGTCAGCCATCCTAACTGACTACGCTCACCATTCACCCAAAACACAGGTTAAGACCTTGACTGGCCCAAAAATCTAAAATCTTCAAAATATCAGGGTACGCATCTAAAAGATATAGCTGCTAAAGACAGTCTGGATGGCATGATGTGTTTGACGAGGCTAGATCTGCGTTCCAACACTGATTTAATTCAACCTTGTCGACTCCCCCTTTGCTATGTCACCTTCTTCAGGGCTGAAATAATTCCTTATTAGTTTGAGTGAAGTTTGTTAAATGACTCCTTGCAGGTCATGACTCAGAGTCAACATCACTGTAGCCTTCAGGAGCAGAAATGACTAAAGCCGGGTTTACAGTGTGTGATTTCAGCTCTCTTTTAAGATTATCACTCATCGAGAGCCCAATAAAACCTGGGCTGAGTTCTATAACGCCGTCATCGATATCATATCTGTAGGTGAGTTTGTGAGTTTGCCGTCCTCCTATTGGTGGATTTTAGGTGATCTTAACAGCGCTCACAAAAGTTTCTCACACTGCCAGAACGTTGCCGTCGGCCATCTTTGGTCGCAGGGGCACTAAATTAGTAAGATATTTAATAAATGTACTAATAATTTAAAATAGTTTATAAAATATTTAATAAATGTATTGTCATATTTAATAAATAATAAGTTAATCTAATTTATAATTGCTCAGTTATTTAATTTTTTTTTTTTTTTTTCCTGTTCAGATTGGATTTTATTTATTTAGTTAGTTGTTTGTTTGTTTTAATTGATTAACCCCAGGAATAAAATTTATTAATGTAAATGTTTCTCCAGCAAGGCATTCTGGGTAAGCAGTGTTTTTGAAGTCTACAGTGAAATTGACGATGCCTTGATGATCTAAATCTCTTTTAACAAAATTCACTCCGGCTGCTGCAGCAATGAAACGGCCCTCACGGCTTTAAGGGGAAGTGAACAAGGACACATTAATAACAGTATTGGGATGCTCCCGTATTTTCCCACTTTTATCCTTTCCCATCTTTCCCATCATTACAATTAGGAACAATTTGATCAGGAACAACCTCCTGACTGTCAAAAAATAAAACCCTTCTTTTCCTCTTCTCCAAGTGACGTATAAAACTCCTACTCAGGCAGCTTCCTCCTCAGATTCTTCACTTCCTCCTTGTCTTCTTCCTCCGCCAGGATCACACATCCAGCATCATGGTCATCTTCATCTTCATCACTGTAATGTCCTGTTTGTGCTGTGTCCAGGATCAGTGTGTGTGTATGATTAACCCTGGTCTTTATGTGGGTGTCAGCAGTGTATATATGCTGTGATGTATATACTGTATATATGTTTAGTTTGTACATATATACACTAGTACATAAACTCTATGTACACTTGTTATAATGCGTTATAGCACATTAGAACCTTCAGCGCTTATGTAAATATAAATCAAACGGACAGGAGAGATCTGTTTCTGTCCACTTTTCCATGTAAGTCTTTTTTGTTTGTTTGTTTCTCAGTTCCTTCTTAATTTTCCCTTTTTATAATTTGTCTTTACATTCTATCATTCTTTCTTGGTAAATTATCTGTCCGTTATTATTTGTTTTTCTTCTTTCTTTCTGCATTTCTTTCTTAATTTTAACTGTCTTTACTTGCTGACTGCTTTTCTTCTTTCTAAATTCTCTGTTTATTTCATTCTTTCTTTTTTGAACGTTTCTTTCTTTCTTTTTAAATCCACTTTCTTTCTTTCTTTCTTGATTTTCTTTCTTTCTTTCGTTTTTCTTGTAAAACTTTAGTTGCTTTCTCTCTGTCTAAAGTGTGTGTGGTGTGTCCTTAGGTCCTGAGCCTCCCTCACACCTCTCCTTTAGTGACATAACTGACACGTCGCTCACTGTGTCATGGAGACGACCAAAAAGCTCTGTGTCTAGGTTTAAGGTCACGTACATACACACTAAAGAAGGTGAGACTGCACACACACACACACACACACACACACATTTCTATCCACTCAGCAAAGTGATAATACAGAACATTAATAATAGAGGTGCAGGAAAATACACCAATATTCAGGTAAACGTGGACTGTATGTATGAAGATGCTTGATTGTATAATTAGCAGCACCTTCCCCATGTGACAGATGGCAATAACTGCAGACACTGAACATTATTTTGCTAGTCATTTAGCTCTCCTTTTTGGCCACGCCCACCAGCTATAAGCTCCTAATGACCAGCCTATGGACATGACCAAGGTTGCTGTATATGAAGACCAGTAGCCTTGTGTTATTCAGGAGTGGCTGGTACTTCATGTCCTTTGACATAAAGGCTTTAGTCAAAAGTGCAGCCTACCTCTATAACAAATACATGTCTGGACTCTTCACTTACAACACACTCTGGTGTATTAGCAGAGACTTAGAAATGACGCGTTGTTACAGAGGTGGAATGGAAGGTTTGACACAGGAATGCTTGTATGATCTCACAGAAGGTGGTAAATGGACTGATGTTTCTTTTGAGGTCCAGTGTCCTATCATGACGTACTTTGTGCAGTCCTTTGTAAACAAACAGCCAGATTCAGTGATTTGTTCTGTGATATGGTGCAAGCGGTGGGGAGGCTGAGTGTTAGAAACCCAGAATGAGTCTGGTGGGAGGATTTCACTGTGAACTTCAGAATGTCCTCACTGAGTGCAGAGTTCTTGAGGAACGAGTGAGACACGAGAACGATCTTCTCATGCCAGTTTCACCTGTAATATTAGTCCAGTCCGGTGTTGTTGTTACAGATCCAGGAGAGTCCATCAGGTACCTGTGAATGTGTGGTTGCTCTAACACTGGTGAGTGGGTCAGTTATAAGGCCTTCTGAGACCCTCACAGTGCCAGCACCATTCTGTGCCTACTCTAGAAACACTCTGGTTTGGACACATAGATCATTCAGTTCAGATAGATTATTCAGACCCCAAAGCCAGCAGAATGGGTGTTGAGTTTCCCACTGGACTTCCTACTGAATGCAAGGAAGTGGGGATCTGACTCTCTGACCAGTGGACCAATGGAGTCCAAAAACAGAGAAAATAATCCAGTCCCCTAACATCTCTGTCATCATTGTTCAGCATGTTCAGAAGGTGGAATATCCATGTGTTGGTGTAGATCCACATTACAGTATATTCTGTACCCCGAGTCTTCCTCCCCACTGCGGGTGAACGATAATGTCCCGGGTACAGTATGTATTCAGTTCAAACCATTTTCTCATTAAGATCACTGATTTGATGTATAATTCCCTTAGTCTATTCTGTTGAATATGGACATTAGAAACCAGATCTTGGACAGTTTGGACAGTGCAGTTTGTCTAATAGCTTCTAGCTTCATGATAAGGGGCAGTGGGATGTTGATCAGATCCAGCCTGGATATAAACTCAGAGAATACAGTATGTTCTTCATTTGCTCCTTTTATTCACCAGAAATGTTGAATTTATGGCCTAGGTGTGTGTATTTTTCATGGAGAGAACACACATATTGGTTGTGATACTATTGTAAATACAGGGTGTTCGTTTGTGCGAACCACTGTGCACACACACACACACACTCCTCTCTCACAAATGGCAGAGCGTGTGGTGTTTTGTCACCTCAAGGCCTGCCCAATCTAGAAAAAATCTTTCCCAGTTAAACATGTTCTTAATACCCTTCTCCACTCTGAAGCCTGAACATCATCTGTATAGCCCTGCACAGGGTTGGGGGAGATCATACCCTGGGGGGGACATTGACACGTCCAATGTAGCCACTGATTGCTCGCAATTATGAAATTAACTGCAGCCCACAGCCCGCCAATTTTAATGCCTTTCAGAAGGCATACCAATTTTCCCTGTAATTCCAGGCCAGTCTGGTGTTGTTGTTCTTGTTATTGTCGTTATAAATCCAGGAGAGTCTGTCAGGCACCTGGAGATGTTAGAGGATGTTTGCCCAATGTAGGTTGTGGTTGCTCTAACACTGGTGAGTGACACGTCCAATTTAGCCATTGATTGCTGGCAATTATGAAATTAACTGCAGCCCAGTTTTAATGCCTTTCAGAAGTGGTGTTGTGCAAGTCAGCTGTTTTCCACAGATTATATGAATAAAGGAGCCTCTGTATACGTCAGTATACACCTGATGAAGATGTATTACCTCTATTGATCTAATCGTGACCTTGTGAATCAGTCCCAAATGCATCTCTAAAAACAAGGAAGACTGAATACGGTCTGCAGGACCAGCATGCACTAGCCAGTATGCACTTCATGAAAACCTTATAGATGGTGGGGAAAAGGTGGATCCCAATCATCTCCTCCATGATTCTGGGACTCCCTTGTTTTCCAAACAGATATTAAAACAGTTGCCAGCTGAATTGGCGGAGAAGATCGGGAGTAGATCTTAAATAAGCATTTGACTTTGGTATTTTTTATCGTACTATGTTTGTATGGCTACAATGTCATTAGGGCACGGAGGGGGTCGAGGGACTGACTGTTATTTAAAGATTGCTTTAGATCTTTTATGTTACTGTAGTGTATTTCCACTCACCTTCTTGCTTCACTGGCTACAGCTTGCTTCTGTCCACAATGAGGCCAAAACAGTGTCACATAGGAAGTGAAATAAGCAACAGACTGGTGTTCAGCAGGGTTCACCTGGAGGGCCTGCCGCCATCTTTTATACACACACACACACACACACACACACACACACACAGACACAGTGAGTGTTTATTACAGTATATATGTTCGGTGTGATGACAGGAGAGCCAATCTCAGTGACGGTGGACTCATCAACCACCACTCTGTCTCTGACCAAGCTCTCCCCGGGATCTACCTATGAGGTCAGCGTCATCTCTGTGCTGCGATTGGACGAGAGCGACCCAATCAAGGACTTCGTGATTACACGTACGTCTGAGTCCAAACATTTGACGCCAAATACGAAACACAATTATTACACACACACGCCAATATCTTTTCATTATTTTGATGTTATATCTATAATCTTTTATTAAATAAATTAAATGTAAAAAAAAATTTTACGTTTCCTTATATAGGATTTTTTGTTTTATATTTTATTTATTTTGCTTTTCTTTTTCTTTTACTTCCTAATCCCCCCCTTCTTCTTGTTCTTACATTGTTTCTGATTCAACATAGTGTATTTTTCTTTATTTTGCTGTTTCTTCTTTGTCTTTTTTCTTTTTTTCCCTTTCTTTCTTTAGGTTTTTTCTATTTTTGTCTACGTTTCATAATTTATTTTGTCCTTTCTAAGTACCTTTCTTTCTTTCTCTTTTTCCGTTACTCTTTTATTCTTTTTTTCCTAAATGTTTTTCTAAATCACTTTTGTGGTTATTATTTTTTCTATCTTTCTTTCTTTCCTATTTTTTTCTAAGAATTTTATGAATGACTTTTATCTTTTCTTTGTTTCGGATTCAACCTATTGTATTTTTTGTCGTAGACCTGGTTTCATTATTTCATTCTTTATAGTTTTTTCCTCTTTTTTGCTGAATTTCTTTTGTTTTTATTTTCTCCTCCTTTTGCTCTCTCTTCTTCCATCAGTCTAACCATATAATCTTTTTGTATTCAATCCTCTCTTTGTCCTGAACGCACTGATTGGCATGAGTGTGTTTCCTGCTGGGAACTGATATATCTGATATATATTTTTTCCGGGCCGTTAGCGTCCTGACTCCACTTTCTTTCCTCTGTCTCAGTACCTGACCCACCAACCGAGCTCAGGGCCATAAACATCACAGATACCAAGGCACTGTTGCTATGGAGACCTGCCCTGGCAACCGTCGACCAGTACATCATCACTTACCACTCTGAAGAAGGTCAGCTCCCTTTCTGTCTCTCTCTCCAAATGACATTATCTACACATGTACATACAATCACAGTAACTCTTCACCAATTATACGATTGATGTTCTCTTTAATATATAAAATTAACACAAACTCTGGAGTGAGATGTAGGATACGAACATGTTTCAAACTAACTGGATTTTTTTCTGGAACATTTCTTGTGTAAATTCTCCTGCGAAGCATTTACGGATAAATGTGTTCATATCCAGTGCAATAAAAGACGCTTGTTGATTTTTCGGACAAGAAAGTTGTTTGAGTGATCGGTTCAAACCGGGTTATGGAATGAGTCTCCAGTGTCCACTGTCTTATTAGAGAATATAGAGAGAGAGAATAAAGAGAGGGATGGTTTGGGAACGACTGTTTATAGCTGCTATAACATAAGTGACAACAGGAACTAACTTGTTTTGTGGTCGTTCCACAACATTAAATATATCTAGAAATGGATATAAAGTACAATATATTGCTTGTATTGTGATCGTTGGGAAACTGCTGTAGTACAAGAGGAATAACACACTTTGGGGTATGCTGTTATAGGAAAATAAACCATCTAGGTTTGGAGTATTTTCCTGTACCATCGTGTGTTATTCCTGTAAGATTTTGTTGCAGTTAGCGTATGAGCAGCTACACTGAAGACATGACCCTGTGTGTATCTCTGTCTCTCAGCTGAGTTTTGTGTGTGTGTGTGTGTGTGTGTGTGTGTGTTTGTTTTAGCTCCTGGCTCAGAGTTGAGTGTCAGAGTGTCGGGTAACGCAGTGGAACAGCAGCTTCAGGCTCTAAAGGCTTCCACCAAGTACAACGTCACCATCATCAGCCGGCTCGGAGAACAGAAAAGCTCCAGCACACACACCACCTTCACTACGGCCAGCGGTGAGCGATCACTCTCTGTAGTGTCTGTGTGTGTGTGTGTGTGTGTGTTAAAGTGGTAAAGTGTGTCAGAGTGTGTTAAGACCTGAAAAAGCTAGAAAGATGGTGTGGTTTCTGTTCAGAGACCTCCCCTTGTCTGCCATCGGTCCAAATTATCACACGGTTGCTTGCGATGGATTTCCGGGTCCAGTATTATTAGTGTGCTTTATTTGAAACACACGCTGAGATGTAACTTTGAAATGTCAAAATCCTGCCTCTATTGTCTCTCCTGATAGGCTCTCCTAGAAAGGGGGAGGCACCCCGGGACCTGACAGCCAAACACATAACTGCACATACTGCTGTGTTGTCATGGAAACCACCAGCTTCAGCCGTGACAAGCTACAAATTGACATACTTCACCAAGGGTGGAGAGCGGAAGGTGAGACGAGGAGAGATAAGTCGCCAAACACACGAACGAGTTACTTAGCCAATCACAGACAAGCTATCTGTCAACATTCTGTCCGTGTTATATGTGGAAAAGCGAGTATGTGCTGTACATTAGCTGAGCGTTGACAAAGCACACCCTTTAAGTTTTTACCAGTGATGCTAACGCAGTTAAGGAATGAAAGCATGATGCAAATGAATAATTGGTAGAGAATTGGTAGAAAGTAACATCCATGGATCATAGACACATTAGCACTTCTGGTGCATTTTTACACGCCTCTTTTTGAAAAGGCCGTACATACCGTAGCTACTAGCCAACTAGCTTTTGACTCTTGCTAATTGTCATGCTAATAGACACACAACACATCTTGTGGCCTCACAACCTGACGTGATATTTCTAATTACGCATTAAAGTAAACAAAAAATCATAACAAAGATCAACAGGTAGCTCTTAAGCGCTTAGCTTCCAAACACTGTTAGCACCGAAGTTTTTGATCAGAAATTACACTGATTCGATTAATAAATGAAACACACGAGTTAACGTTATTCATTTGTTTTATTGTTGATCACCAAACAGGAAGTGACCCTTAACCCTGGAGTTACTGAACATAAGCTGAGAGGGCTGCGTCCCTCGTCTGTGTATACAGCACTACTGCAGGGTGAGAGAGGCGGAGTCTACACCGCAGCCATCTCCACCGAGTTCACTACAGGTGTGTAGCTGTCATTAACCGGTTTGTTGCTGGTGAAGATGTTTATCAGCGGATCGTGGTATTAATGATTTGTCCATTATGTGATTGGCAGTGCTTGTTGCAGATGTGTTCCCGGGTTATTTAGTTGTGTTTTCATGGCCCATGGTTGCAAGGCCTTGTTTCAGCTTCCTGTTCTCTCCTCCTCGAAGCTGAAGAGGCCCTCAGAGAAGTGTGGACACCACGCAGCCTGTGTTGTAGTTACTGTTTCCAAAAGAAAGGTTAATTAAAGCAATAAGCCCGGCGAGGACTTGGTTTACAGTGATTTACAGCAAGGTCCACCCTTCAGTACGCAGTGGCTGCTGCTGAGAGCGTGTGCTGGAGATAGACCAGGGTGTAGAACCATGTCAGTGAAGTCATCAACATACTGTAGCTCAAGCATGTGACAAGCGTGTAGTTTAGATGTTACCAGGAAACCTTGGAGGTTAAATAGTCTCACGTCTACAGAAATCCCACCGTCACTCTGCAGCTCGTGGTATAATAAATATTTAGGCTAGCAGTTACATTATTGTTCTTTGGTTCTCTGGCGTATGGTCCTGAGGTTCTAGCATTTGAGTGGTTAAAGCTGATCTTGGCAAAAGGTGAAAGTAACAGCTAGCTGTTAAAGAGAATCACTTTTTTGCTTGTATTCCATAAACATTCATTCAATCATTCATTAAATAATTTTGCAATCAGCCTGAACACTCGTTACTAGCCGATGTTAATTACTCTTTTCCCATCTGAACTAAACATTCCTCTCTCAGGAACTCTGCGCTTCCCGTACCCCTCTGACTGCTCTCAGGAGCTGATGAATGGAGCGACTCAGTCGGGTTTGGTGGAGATTTTCCCCGGAGGGAATAAGGGACAACCCGTCATGGTTTACTGCGATATGGAGACGGACGGAGGAGGCTGGACGGTAAGAGGTGGAGCCACTCACAACACAGGCCACTCCCACCACGCCGAACAACATTGATCTGTTTTTCTGCTTGTCTGTGTCTAAAAGTATGCATCAGTCTGCGTACAAGACATAACATCACAACAGCAGTTAATAACAGAATGCTGTAAATACAAGCTAGCTCCTCCAAGAGCAAACAAATGTGCATGCTAAAGAAAACGCACTGTTTATTACTAAACTACTGAACATTAATAATTAGTAATATTATTACATATACAGATTACAGTAATAATCTAAATCTTAAACTTTACTAAGGGATACGGATTTAGTTTGATTGAATCAGACGCATGTTTATTAGTGACTTTTCATGGTCCGTGTGTGAATTACACCTCATAACAGAACATAAATAACTAATAAATATGACCCATTTGACTAGGGTTTTCAATAAAGATGTAAAGAAACAGAAAGGAAAAGGCGTGTAGGTGGTTGATTATTTTCCTATAAACAGCCCCGGTGTTTTATTCCTCTTATACCACAGCAATTTTCCAACCATTCATGTATTTATTGATATATTAAAGAATGCCATACTTTTTATCTGTTTATAGTTACATTTAACGTTGATGAACATCCGCAAAACAAGACTGTTACACTGGAGACTCCTTCCGTACATGTTACATAAACGTCTCCTTACAGAAAACTTCACCACATCAACGATTACACATGTTTTTAATCTGTTTATTATCAGTGGAGCGTCCGCTGTACACGTCCCTGTGAACGAGCTGTTACTATGGAAACGATAACGTATTAGAGCGAGCGCATTAATATAAACCTGCTTCTTCTGACCAATCACAATCCAGAACTCAAGAGCGCTGTGGGATAAATAATAATAATAATATATAAACCTTCTGACAGAATTCCTACAGACTGATGACAGCAAAGTTGTAACGATTCTCTGAGTGCTTGTTAAATTAAAACTTGAGACTCTCCAAACATCTTTTTCACCGACGTGCCGCTGTATATCATATTTCTGATGGTTACGACCTCACGCTAGATGGAGTTTAATAACACTAATCTGTAATGTCAATCTTTTATTATAATACAGCAGAAAAATAGATGACACTAAGCAGGACGTTATGATATTACTTCACTGCCCAGACAGTGTGTCCAGACATTCTCTTATAACTCTGTGTGTGTGTGTGTGTGTGTGTGTGTGTGTGTGTGTGTGTGTGTGTGTGTGTGTTGCAGGTCTTCCAGAGACGAAATGATGGAAAAACCAACTTCTTCAGAAACTGGCAGGAGTACAGGAAGGGCTTCGGAGATCTGGAGGGAGAGTTCTGGCTTGGTGAGGAAGAAAGACGTCATGCACGTCGTCACAAACGACTGAAACATAATTAAACAGAAATCGACCAATATAGATGATGGTTAGTGTTACGTAAACACAGGTGAAGCGCCATGACAGGTAAAATAACAAAAATAACACAGACACACACACAAAAAACATGCAGCTCTGGATCCTTATAATGTAATGATGTATAATAATAATAATAATAATAATAATAATAATAATTGGTACCATGGTTACAGGTATGGTTAGAGAAGGACTGCCAGCTAGCCTATATAACAGACTGTAATATTAGTAAAATCAATGTTTATAGCCGGAGTTTATGTGTTCTTTCTCACTCACTGTGACTGTATGTAATGTATATTTAATTATATATTTCATTCAGACACTAAAACAGGTCCATTGTTAAGTGTTATGCGTTTTCCTGTCGCTCGAGTCGATCAGAACACACCCTACTGGACTGATTTAAAATGATAACACGCTGCTTTGTGGTGCCCCCTGGTGGACACAAATAATCTACACATAAATTCTCAAAACTCATAAATCTGTCCCTCGTTAGGAAACGACTTCCTCCACAACCTCACTACGATGACTCCCATGAATATGAGGGTGGACTTGAGATCAGGAGACGAGTCCGTCTATGCACACTACTCCACGTTCTCCGTGGACACTATGAAGAAGCACTACATGATGCGAGTGTCTGGATATTCGGGCACAGCCGGTGAGTGCTGAGCAGATCGAGCTAATGTTGTGTTTCTGTTGAACTCTGTGGTGTGACCCGAGTAGTTCTAAATCTAATAGAATCTTATTAAAGGAAAACTCCACCCCGAACTTCTTGCTGCATCCAAGATTTATTTTACAGTGAATTTCTGAGGGCTTTTTTTTTTTTTTTTTTTTTTTTTTTTTAAATTATAAACTTCTTCCCTGGATGTTTTGGTCTATTTACACAGTTTCCTACATTACCCACAATGCTGTTCGACTGCTTGATAGTGGTGCAGTGAGATTTATCCCTCGCTTAATCTCTATCTAAACAGAGTGATGCAGCGGCGCTTTAGTCCTTTAGTCTGTCCAGCTCTCACACCTCCTCACCTGTACACTCTGTGCAAAAAGATCAGTTTCCAAAGCTTCAACTTTCACGCTAATTCCACTGTCAGTGCCATCACACTCTTCATCTTCTACATCGCTAACCAGCTGAGCTGAACATCACTGGAAAATGGTGAGTCAGAAAGGTAGCTTTGTCTTTCGGAGCTAACAGCAACACCTGGCCGGTATCACTCATGTTTCAGATTGTTTAATTAGTGCAAATAAAACACCAGCCAAAAAATGAGCAAATATCGCTAAGCACATCACGTACTGTGTTTCGGTGTAACCATGAAACCGTGTTTCAGGGTGGAGTTTTCCTTTAAGTTAAGGACACAATAATTGGCAGTAATTCTGGACTTGACTGTAATAATACAGATGCTATTTTAGGATGTATCAGATGTAGGTGTATGATGTAATTAACGTGTCACTCAGTGTAAGTTGTTGTTATGATGATGTGGTATACAGGCGACTCTCTGAGGTACCACGATAAACGGCCGTTCTCCACGTTCGACCGTGACCCTCAGCCCTTCATCACACGCTGTGCCATGTCATACAGAGGGGGCTGGTGGTACAAGAACTGCCACGAGGCTAATCTCAACGGCCTGTACAACACACACACCAACCATCAGGTACACACACACACACACACACACACACACACACACATACACAGAGCACGGTTACTGAAAAGTGAACAAAATGTACACAGGGATGAGTGATGTGGTGATAATATCGTTTGGCGATACCCAAGAACATCTTCACAATATACAGTGAAAAAATGTAAGTAATTAATTTAGGGCAGTTTGGACTAACATAGATTCTGACGTCCACTGAAGCTCTGTGTATAGAGACGGAATCACATTCTCTGAGGTAGCGACATTCCGACATTGAAGTTGGGAAAACGCTGCTCTGAAATGTCACATGACCACCAACACACAAATACCTTTATAAATGAACATGAACTCCAACCATTTATTCTCCACCAAGCAATACTTGGAAATAGTGCTGGGCAATCTTCAAAATTCATTTTAAAAAATGTATATTAAAACTTTTTTTTTTTTAAATAAAAGTGTTTGTGGTTTTTTTTGTTTTTTTTATAAATTCAAGCCACCACTGCCCTTCAAGCCTCAAATTTCATGTCATTAAAGACATGGTCTCTATTTACTCTGTTGAGAAAAAAGGGTTCAGCAAAAATATATATATATATATATATCCTTTATTTAAAAGAACCATTGTTTGCACTATTCGCTAAATCAGTCCGTAGAAGATTTGGTGGAGTTTTTTTGTGATTGTTGCGGCCGAAAACGCTTGCCTTTGCTGCTGCTTTTTTTAAATTTGTGATGCAACTTGCAGTTTTTTGTGCTTTTTTTTCCGGGAAACTACTTGATTTGGTGAAATCACAATCGCACTGAATAGTTTCGCACGCTCTTTCGCTGTAATGTTATTGGTAAATGAGACCTTTTCACTGTACTCATGTTCAGTGCACGTGAATTGAAGAGGGCTTTGGCTGGATGTGCTTTGTGATGACGGCACATGACGCGTCTTGGCCCAAATCTTCAGAAAATTCGAAAAATTGCAAGCTCCTCCGAGTATTGCACTGTTTGCTTGATTTTGCACTAATTTCTGCGATCACAAAATCCTGGACAGACTTTTATAGATGGTGCTGTCAGTAATTTTACTTTTAGTAGTTTTTTTTTAAGTCCATTCTAATAAATGAAAAAGAGTTTAAACAAATTATGTAATTTTTCAACTGCATTATGTAAGAACAAAAAAAATTTAACTCGTAATCAAGAATCGTTCATAAAGTTGAAAATATCTAGTTTGTTTGTTTGTGTGCAGTTAGACTCACAGCCAGAACCACACAGAAGAACCATGTTTACTGATAATGAGCTGCTACTGTAGAGCAAAACACGCCCCGGGGGGGGGATCAGCCTACATTCTAGAGAGCACTTAATATTTATACAGGATGAGTCATCAACAACTTTCCCCTGAAGTGACGAACTATAAAATGAAAGCAAGAATATCTCCAAAATGTTGTTTTTTTTTTCTCTACATATTCTGTCGTATTGGTGTCCATAAGGCTAAAGGACAGGCACAAAAAGCTCTGAAACACTGATTTAGATTTCTTTAACGAATCGAGTGCTGAACGTCTGACGATATCCACTCAGAAAGGTGCATCATGACATTAATATACGGCCGATATACAGATATCATGTCATCATACACAGACAAAACACAGTGTAGTTCAGACACACAATTACAAATACACAACATCAGGATGCTGGTGGTGATAATTTTATAATGTGTGTGTGTGTGTGTGTGTGTGTGTGTCAGGGTGTGATCTGGACCACATGGAAAGGGAAGAAATTCTCCATCCCGTTCACAGAGATGAAACTCCGCCCAGCCTCCTTCAAAGCACACAGTCAGGGATGAACAGAGTGAAAGAAAAAGAGGACGTCGGAGAAGAACGGCAGACACTCACACATGTACAGACACACATCACTTACTGACAGTTGTGTAACCACAGTTTGAAAATGTTCTACGTGAAACTACACACACACACACACACACACACACACACACATAGGGGATGTTTATTCAATATATGATATTGTACAGTTTGTGGATTGTCTGTTTATCATTTCCTGCCTGTATCCTGTGTATTTGTGGTATGTATGAATATTACGTGCTGTAGCTCTCACCGTGTGTGTGTGTGTGTGTCTGTCAGAGATATACAGTGGATCTAAAAAATAAAAAGTCTACACACCCCTGTTAAAATGGCAAGATTTTGTGATGTAGAAAAAATTAAACGAAGATAAATCACGTCAGAACCTTTCCTACCGTTATTGTCTAATTTTAACCTGTTAATTCAAATGAAAAACAATAAGAGTCATTTCAGGGGGAAAAAACCTGGTTGTATAAGTTTGCACACCCCTAAAATAATACTTAGTTGAATTACCTTTGGATTTTATCACAGCATTGAATCTTTGTGGGAAAGAGTCGATCAGTTTGGCACGTCTTGTCTGGACTTAGCAATATTTTCTCCTTATAAAAGTGTTCT
>JANDJT010000041.1:1220048-1231603 GCA_024331685.1 Stegophilus panzeri | reverse complement strand
TACCAGAACATGTATAAACTGTAAGGTCAGTAGTACAGTAGATCGGATCTGTACCTATTTTATACAGTTCTTTTATTTAATGTAGAACCATACTGTTGTATGTTTTTTGTGTGTGTTTTATGTGTAAGAAGTCAGTGCAATACTTCTATTTAATGATGACTATAATTTATTTCTTTTAGGTGGAGGTGGAGAGGGAGTGTCGATTTTACATAAACACTATGGATAAAGGATGTCATCTCATTGAAGGCTTTTTTCAAGTCAAAGATTTAAAAGCCTTCTTATGTACCCATCAACCTGTCTATTACAGACTTGCACACCTGTGCTTACACACCTCTGATAATTACTGATGGTTGCAGTTTTTCTCCTTAGCACTTTAAAAGAAAGTAGTTTAAATATTAGACTTAAAATCAGAGCATGTAATAATCAGCACCTTTCCCAAAAAATATACATTAATATACATTTAATGTGTTTAGCTAAAAGCTGTTTTTAAAAAAAACAAAACTAATGATATACATGGGTGAAAACAAACTAAAAGCTATTATACTTTGAATATCTAGATAATTCTGCATTCACATCCATCATCCTCAGCATTAATTCCTGCTGGGTGCTGTAAAAAAAAAAAAAGTTGCAAATGTCAAAATTTATTAATTTATAAACAGAACATTAAATATAAAATTATAAATAAAGTATTAAATCTCAGGTTAACGCATTGCTTATTGCCAGATTAGGCTAGATTAGGCTAGATTTGAATACATCGTGGGTGGGAAAGCAAGTCCGCGGGTGGCGTTCCCTAAGGCAAGTTTAAAAACGGCCGTGAAGATGTTTTAAAGCAATAATTGAACTGAATTTAATCAAACATAGGCTATGACAAACAAAGGTAAAGTGTCACTCCCTGAAAACTGCAGACTAACTGTGACATGTAAATGTCGAGGTAAAAGCCAGAAAAAGGAATTTTTGAAGACCACTCGCACCCTTACACTGACATTATCATCAGAAATAATGGCATATGGGTCAGAAGATAACATCTCTACTCAAAGATGAGATATGAGGCATCACATTTACTGCGCTGCTCATGTAACAAGGACACATAAATACCCATGGATTTATCCAAAAAAAAAATTTTATAAAAAGGAAACTATTTGCGAAGTCAATAGAGCCTGTGCTCTCACCGCCACGGCCGGGATTGTATCAGTGCCGGTCATAATTTAGGAGAACTTTATTTGAAGTATAAAAGCATGCTGGGAAAAGGTCTTATTTTTAACTGAATCGATATACCTCAATCTGGTGATGACTGCTCTCCTTTAAAATGCACTTAAAACTTTCAACAGATTCTTCCTCAGATTTCTTTTTCTATTCCTTTAAAAAAAAAAAACTATTACTGATTACAATGATGACGATTAATATTTTCACTTAGTACATTATTAAAATCTTTTATCTGTACTTGTGTTAATAAGATCGCTGCTTTCTTGGTATAGACACTAGATTATTTGTGTTCTCATGTAAAAGACCTTTACTACAGGTGAATTATACAGAAGAGTCCTTCTGTTTATTATATCCATTATGGCTGTTTAAAGTATAGTTTGGTGAACCTTTTGTGCACTGGTGAGTGCTTGCTGTGATATGATAACATACAGCTTTTATTTTTGGTTGTTGAATTTCTTAAAATGTATTTTTCAAAATCAGTACTATGTTTTGTTCATTTTGATTCTCTAAGCTGTAACAATATAGGGGGAAAAAAACAGTAAAATAATACGTACATATATTTAAACATCAAATTCAGAATAAAATTCTGAAAATAAAGAGTAAATCACAGCGTGTGGTGCTGGTAGAGTAAAATACTAAGTGACAGGGTGATCTGATAGTGTGTGAACTTTTTATCAGGTAAAAGGTACATTTAATGTTGTTGCAAACCCTAAAATAAATTAGTTCCTGTTCTCACGTATGTTTATAGCAGCTATAAAGAGTCGTTCCCTCCCCAGCCTCTCCTTTTATGCCTTAAGTTTCTGGTGTGGAAGAATTTCTCTGACAGCAACAATCACTTATGACTTGCAAATCACTTACACCAAAGCTTTAGAGTCGACACAATCCTGGGAATGAAAGAGTCGACTCTTTGGGGGATTGACTCTTAATCTGAAAACAGATAATAAAATTGTTTTGTTCCCCTCATTGGTAGAGTTTTCTTTGTATGTTTCAAGGCTGTGCTTCTATAAAACAGTGAGCATCCTTGCACTAATGCCATTGTGCTTCTGTGTCTGTGAATTCATTAAGAAGATTCATTTCCATTTAATCGATTGATTTTACCGAACACACAGCTGAGAGCCAAAAACAAGACTCATCATTCACACAAACAAGCAGCTCAGATGTTGAAAAGTTATGTAATTAATTAATAAATTCTCTAATCATTTTTGAGTAATGACAGTCACTGTACGTACAAATGGCGGGGGGGGGACCCATGTGAGTCGGATCTCAGCGTTCACCTCAAAGAGCCGAATCAAAGAGTCGACTAATTCACAATTGACACATCATTAGTATAAATGTAACTTACAGGCGTATAGCAGCATTTTTGTTTATACTAAAGAAATCAAGCGTCCCAACACCAAGAAAACAAATTACTGTTTAATAATCTGGGTTAGAAGCTTGTATAAATCAATAAATCTGGATTAAAACGCAGAGTTTGATGATGGTGGTGGCTGTAGTTTGAGTTCCAGCACTTGTAGGTGAGTTCAGGTGGACATTTCTTTATTGCAAAAACTGAAGTGAATTAAAACATTTGTAAGAAATAAAAGTCAGCTAAAAGTAATAAAAAAAAAAACCCTGCTGAGTGAAGTTCTGAATACCTCTTTGGGAGAAATTCATTCAGATATCTTCAGTAACTGCTTTGTCCTGGTTGTGTGGATCCAGAGCCAATCCTGAGAACAGGTGGGAGAATAGTTTTAGCAGGTGGTATTTGTTTTTAATTGTAATTTAAATAGATAATTAGATAGATACAGGCCACAGTAATTAATTTATTTTTTAACCTGGAATAAGCCATCATGTGTTTTGAAAGGCTACCAGAGATGGCATACAGTACTCCTAAATCATTTCCAGTGTATATCTTGTGTTTGACTTCGTCAGTCCAACATGAAAGTATGCATACAAAATATGAAGAAAAAAACATCAGTATGATAGGTGAAGATTGACGGCTGCACCTAGGATGTTACTGATGTTACAGAACCAGTTCATGATGAGTGTTAATGACGTGGCATAAAGCAGGAGGCAGTGATAGTGTATGTATAAATTATTTTAATAAAATTTCTTATTTTATATGAATTATGTTCAACCAAAAAGCTAAAAAGCTGTTTTGTGTCAATTGTTAAAAGTGCTATACAAATAAAATTTCATGTCATTCCTTTTACCCGACCGTTAATTGAAGCTGATTGGATAATTCCACTAATGAAGAATACTTTTAGCTGTGGCCACACCTCTGTTAAACTTCCTCATACTCAGTGTTCAGGTATCAGAGCAAAGGCACTCAGGCTTCAGGAGCAGGAAAGATTGTGCTATTTATTATGTGACAGTGGGGCAGATTTCTATCATCTTTTTACCACTAGTTGTTTGGTGCTGCTCTCCCAGCTCTGAGCGGTGAGTAACAATTTTTTTAATGGCTCAAATAATCTATTTGTACTGTGTGTGTGTCTTTTTAGTCCTTCTCCATCATGTTTATGATTAGATTAAGCAAGTCCTACACTTGTGGAAGTATACGGTAGAAGTCAGGTTAACAATCTAACAGTCATTCTAGTTAAGAATTTCCAAGTCCAAAATTTATAATAATCACCAGGTTTTTATAAGTTCTTGTAAAACTAATTATATCCCTTATCCAGAAGTGAAAAGTTTTATTTTCTCAAATATTGTTTGATGCCTGCTTGGTTGGTGATATTAATAATCTATAATTAAGCGACTGTTAGTTTGCTGTATATCTGTACCACCGAACAAAACATGAGAAGAACTGAAAGTTGGTACACTGTCTTTGTTAGGTGAAACTCACCTGGCAGGTAAGGTTAAGGTAGGAGGAGTTTCCTAGGCAACGTTACATACTTTAAGTACAGAAGTATTTTTGCTGTGTGTTTTTAGACTTTTTTAGACCATACATTTAGACTTTTTTATTTTCTGAGAGCAAACTGAAATTACATAAAAATCACCATGAAAATCAGTGAATTTATAATGTATATCTTTATAATCCCCTATTTTTCAACAATTATAAACTGAAATAAAAACAGAAAATTTCACATACGTATTCACCATGCCATGTCACGTGATGTCTTTATAATTACACCTTCCGGGAAGAGGAACCCACGGTGTGTTACAGAAAATACCTCAACAAACAGCATTATGAGGACCGAGGAGCTATCAAGACAAGTCTGGTTTATTAAAAAAAAAAGTGCCAAACTTTGAACATCCTGCAAAGCAACATTAAATCCATTATTATAAAAATGAGAAGAATAGAGAACAACTGTGACTGCCTAGAGGAGACCATCCACAAAAAGTCATGTAGTTCTCCACCTATGGGCTACTTTGTATAGATTCATGACATACAATCCCAATTAAGTCCATTTCAGTTCCAGGTTCTAACACTACAAAATGTAATAGTTAAATGGTGGTGAAAACGCATGTACTGCATCTTCTATTAGAAATTCAACTGTCCTCTTGCTTTGATTTTGATCTTTCAGACGGCAATAAGCATTATATTAAATTTTGGTGATTCTACATACCATATCAACATTAATTAAGGCCGTTAATTAATTATGTTCACCAAACAGATGTGAAATCTACAAGATTGCTAGCTTTTACGTCAGTGAACCTCATACTGAGGTGGTGTTTTCTTTTTATTTTCTTCTCATAGGCCATCACTCTCTGTATTACACCTACACGGTCCTCTCTAAACCTCTCAATCTGCCCGGAATCTACGAGTTCACTGCACTGGGCCTGCTTGATGACCGAGAACTTGACTACTATGACAGCAAGATTCAGGCTAAGGTTCCTAAACAGGACTGGATGAGAGAGAAGATGCCACAGGATTACTGGGAGAAAGGCACTCAGTCCCGCAAGAGCAAAGAGCAGTGGTTTAAGGTCAACGTGAACATCCTGATGGAATGTATGAGACACAATAAGTCTGGTGAGTACATTTCCATTAATAATGATCTTTTTTTAGTGGGAAGTGGTATTCCTTCATATTTCCCAATGTTTAGTCTCAGACAGTAATTATTTAAGACACAATAAGTCTAGTTAGTAAATTATTATAGCTAGCACTTTAGAAAAATGGTTAATAGGTTAGACAGAGTCATTATCTTCACTGGACTGTCTCCATTTCGGACCTTCATGTTCTTCAGTGGAGACATGGCTGTGAGACTGATGAAGATACAGATGGAAATATTAAATTTGTGAGAGGAGTTGATGAGTACAGCTACGATGGCTCTGAGTTCCTCTCCTTCGATGAGGAAAACTCGAGGTGGATTGCTCCAGTCCCAGCTGCTGAGCCGACCAAAAGGAAATGGGATGATGTGCCCATCCTTAACCAGTACACCAAGGGCTATCTGGAGAAAGAGTGTGTGGACTGGCTCACCAAGTTCATGGAGTATGGAAAAGAAACATTGAGAAAAAAGTGTAAGTACCCAAATTATTTTATTGCATTTATTTACAGTTACTAAAATCAGAAGAAAAACAAAACATGTCCCGTTTTATTTAGCTCTACCGGACGTGCATGTATTTGTGAAGAAAACATTGACTAGCTCCAGCAAGTTGACCCTGACCTGCCTGGTCACAGACTTCTACCTTCTAGATGTGGAGATGCAAGTGAGGAAGTTCCAAAAGACCATACCTGAATATCTGGTAACTTCCTCAGGAATAAGACCCAATGGTGATGGCACCTACCAGCTGAGGAAGAGTGTGGAGATCATGGAGGATGAAGAAACACAGTACGATTGCTTTGTGACCCACAGCTCCATCAATGTATCAAAAGTTATGAAATTGGGTAAGTGTTGCACTTGGATTACTGAGAACTGTTTTACCACTTAAAGTTTAAAATATATATTTATTCAATAAAAAGCAGCAAAGAATAAAATGAAACATGTTGTCAGACGTTTTCAGTGAGCTCTGCTTGAATCTCATTCTGGTGAAGTAGCAAGAAGTAGCAATCCCCCTCCTCACTCATCCCAACCCCTCCTCTATTAATCTCAATCCTCTCCCTCACTCATCCAAACCCCCTCCTCTACTGATCTTCATCCCATCCCTCACTCATCCCAACTCCCTCCTCTACTGATCTTCATCCCATCCCTCACTCATCCCAACCCCATCCTCTACTGATCTTCATCCCATCCCTCACTCATCCAAACCCCCTCCTCTACTGATCTTCATCCCATCCCTCACTCATCCAAACCCCCTCCTCTACTGATCTTAATCCCATCCCTCACTCATCCCAACCCCTCCTCTACTGATCTTAATCCCATCCCTCACTCATCCCAACCCTCCCTTCTATTAATTTCAGTCCCCTCCCTCACCCATCCCAATGCCTACCTCTATTAATCTAACCTCTATTATTTAACAGGTTGGGTTGTGGTTGGAGATCTCTACTTCTTATTCCTGTAAACTGTGACATCTCTAAATCTTAGAGGCACAAATAATGAGTTTGATGTGAATTGAGAAATCTTGTGAATACAATATGAAGAGAATCTACTGATCTAAAGCTTTTGATTACTCTGGGAATAATGTCACTGGACACAAAGCTTGTAGTGTTGAGGAATGACAGGTTTATAAATTATAGTGTTACAAGTGTCTACATTTTAGCCTTCCAACATTTCCTAACACAACCTGGGAATTCTGGACTTCTTATTAAAGTGTTGTAGTTTGTTTCAACATTGTTTCCCAATATTTCATTGGTAATTTACCTTACAATCTAACATGTATTATTACAAATTGATCATAATGCTAACAGGGAAAATAAATCTTGGAAAAAACAAAACAAACAAAAAAAAGTTGTTGAATGCAAAATCCCAGCAATCTGAGGACAGGTACGCGAGTGATTCTCTCTCTCTCTCTCTCTCTCTCTCTCTCTTTTTCTTTGAACACACATTCCTAAAACCTGAGGATCTGAGTGTTTTGATTTTGTGATTGCTTGAGGACAGCCGAACGAGTTCATATTTTTCCAACATGGCAACTCCAAACGTATACAGTAGTGCAATGTTTAGAATGTTGACTCCACAACTGTTTATGTGAAAATTTGTATCATCTAATTAATTTCATTTAAACTAAACCACTTCTTTAAATGTAATTATTGCTGTTTGGTTTGTGTTTATTCTGTATTTGTTATACAGTACTTTTGTATATTGTGGCATAAAAAATACAAACGCAATCATTTGGCCCTGAAGAGGAAAGGGGAAAAAAGTGTGTGTGTGTGTGTGTGTGTGTGTGTGTGTGTGTGTGTGTGGATATAAGATCTTCTTTTTTTTTTTTTCATTTTACACTTTCTCATTGTTTGATCTCTTTTTTATATATAAATAAATCATTTGTATGATGGACTGAGCTCACTTCCGGGATGTAGTTCCATCTTGCACCAAATGTTTCTGGGATAGACTCTGAATCCACCACCATCACTCTGACCAGGAGAAAGAAATGTCTGAAGATTTAATAATAATAATAATTCTAAGTGTAATGTGGTGGTTGTCCTCATTTCCATTATAATCTTTGTAAAACTGAATTTTACTTTCACATTCTGTCTTTCTTTGTTAGCCATAAATAAAAAACGCTTTATCATACATATCATACTCTGCACACCCTATTGAGGCTCATTGCTGTATTAGGTGGCGATTGTTATCAAACATACACCGATCAGCCATAACATTAAAACTGCATGCCTAATACTGTATAGGTCCACATTGTGCCACCAGAACAGTTCTGACCCGTCGAGGCATGGACTCCACAAGACCTCTGAAGGTGTGCTGTGGTATCTGGCACCAGGACGTTAGCAGCAGATCCCTTAAGTCCTGTAAGTTGTGAGGTGGGGCCTCCATGTCCATCATATCTCACAGATACTCGATGGATTGAGATCTGGGGAATTTAGAGGCCGAGTCAACACCTTGAACTTTTTGTCATGTTCCTCAAACTGTTCCTGAAATTTTTTTGCAGTGTATCAGGGAGCATTATCCTGCTGAAAGAGACCCCTGCCGTTAAGGAATACCGTTACCATGGAGGGGGGTTTTAATGTTATGACTGATCGGTGTAATTAACAGTTTCTTTATTTGCAAAGCTGCATGGTTGGTATTGAACAATAGTTCAAAGACTATTGTTATTAGACTGAATATAGAAAGCTTTCCAGAAAATTGGATATGTTCTATTGTGAATAACATACGGGTTTATGAGATTTGCAAATCATAGCATTCTGTTTTTGTTTACATTTTACACAGCGTCCAAACTTTTTTGTCATGTGTGTTGTCTGACATTATTTCATATTAATTAAAATTAAGAAATGTTTTACTGACATATCATAATTTATCTTGTATTTTATTTATTTTTTTTTTAATAAAATAAAACATTAAATCAGATTAAATTGTTAGAGGGGGATTTTAAGCTGTCATATGGTCATGTTACAACCATTTCACTTCTCTTCTTTCTGGTTAAATAATGAAAAGTACATATTTGTACCAGACATTTGTAAAAATTTATGTGAAAAAATAAACATGCTTTGAACCCTAAGTACTTTTCCACTAACTTGAGGACTCAAGAAGTGTCAGGTTGTGCCCCGCTCTCCCTTGATCATATTCAGATATTTGCGTCAACACTCTAATCTCTGCTAAACACAAGCACCATGCTCATGTTCCACCAGCTCTGTCCTTCACCATCAGCCTCTACCCAGAACCTTCTGACGTCACTGTGCGTTTTTATTTCCTATTGGTGAGGCTCACCATTTCCTCAAAAAGAGTGAAGGCCACAACACGCAGCAAGCACATTAAAACCATTATCATCTGATCAGATCAGTCCTACAGATCAGTTTCTCTGCACTAAACCCACGAGTCTGGAGAAGAAGATGATCGTGGTGATGATTATAATGATGAAGATGATCACTGTCCAACAAAAACAAACAGTTAAAGCTGTAATAGCTACATTGAACGTGGTGTGCATGCGCAGTTCGACCAGCTCTGGTCTTCAGCATGATCTACCCAGAAACGGATGATGATGAAAGTGCTCTGAAATTTCCTATTGGTGAAGAGGAATTTCCGCTTAACGGTTCTCCGAGAAGAACACGACCCAACACGCAGCTAGGAAGAAGATCGAAAAGCGTCGTATCTGGGCAATCAATATTCCCGTAAACCCATTAGTGTGGAGTGTACAAGGTGAAGGGTGATGAAGATGAAGATGATGAAGATGATGGCTGTAGTGAGTGTGTTTGTGGCACTCGGTGCTCTCGCGCCTGCTCTGGGAGGTGAGTTCCCCCCGAAACCGAAAGTACTTTTATAAAGACATTATTACTGAACAGTCACAGAAATATAACAATATCACACTAAAACATATGATTGAAGTTTATTTTTGTATATTTGGTTGAATTATTAAAAATCGTCGTTGTATTTAATGTACCACAGTTTCACTTCCGGTCTGAACATTAACGGGTTTTTCGTTTTTTTTTCTCACGACCGTTGTTTTGATGTTTATCATGAGCTCACGATTGCGTTTGTTTGTTTGTTTGTTTGTTTGTTTCACCAATATTTACTCTGCCTTCAGTGACTATTCTTTATTTACCCGGCTTATTAGTACCTTTTTAATGATTTAATAGCAATAGGCCAGACCTATCACATGCACGTCTTATGTTGAAATGATTTAATCTTTAGTAATTCAAATAAATATTAGTACCCAAATATGTACACAGTTATACACAAAGTTTGTTTTAAAAATAGCTATTATGTATATTAATATAATTTAATGCTGATAGTTTTATTTCTCACTCTTATCCATTTCTAGTACTCTTTTTTTTCCCCTTCACTTTATTCACTGTATATATTGAGTGTATTGATATTTAAATATGATGCTTAAAAATCTCCTTCTGAAATCTTCCGAAGTTTTACATGTCCTCAATGCAGCCACCAAAACTGTATACTTGTGTGGTGTGTACGTAGTTAGACCTAACTGGCTGACGTGTGGTTGTTTTTGTATGTGAAACCGCACTGGGTTCAAAACAACACACTTCTTATACCGCACCAGCGTATAGGCTGCTGTGTGTCATTTGGATCCGACACAACATGTGACCACCTGTCAGTCACATTCACCTTACTTTCAGAAGTAAGATTTTTAGTTAAGTTCAGACTCCTACTGAAAAAAACCAAAAAAAAAACATTTCACATTTGATTATGTGCGTAACGTGTGATCACGTGGAAAAACATGTCAAATGTCCTGAAAGGGCACACGTGTAAACTCGCAATTAAATTGACTTAAATGAGTCATGTTTACCAGGCATTAGAAACGTAAAAGGAAATAAAAATTAAAACGAATCAAAAACGTACCAAGTTTTTTTTTTTTTTTTTTTTTTTTTTTTTTTTTTTTATTGAATGGAATTAAAAATGCGAACGAAATCACTCTAGATTGTTCCAGAGTGAAAACGTTATTTTAAATATAGTCAGTCACATACTACTATCAGTGAAATTGTACTTTGAAGATGTGAAAGATTTTATAGGATTATGATTCTTAAACAGTGAAAATATTATATTAATATAAAAAGGGGACGTGCCGGTTAATATTGGAGAGTTCAAAACACCTATGTACGATGCTGGTGATATAAGTGTTGTTTAATCGTTTTCCTTCAGTAAAATGAAACGATCATTTAAAAATCGTAGACTGGTTTATATTACATTTAATTTGAAGGGCATTTAGTGTGACAAAATGTTTCACGGGACTGTCGCTCATTCATTCAGTCATACATTAACGTCGACTGGCTCACCTCGTTCCACTGGGGTGAATAAGACTGCTCTTTTGGAATAATAACCCATACTAGCTTACTCCGTTGTTTAATTGCGGAGATTCTATGCAAAATTGCATAAAGTTTGGCAATGTCTGATAATATAATATAATCAGCATGAACGCCACTGGATATCGTGACGCTGTAATATTGGATAGGAATGATCAAATTGTTATGTTATAACGGTTATTCAGTAGCATAATGTAGACATTTAAATTGTGTAGGAACTTTCAGTAGGAGAAGATGCATTGGTTGGACTTCAGAAACATGACCAAAAGCCAGAAGATATCCATTTTGACTTGTTTCAGTGAGGCACAGACGCTCCACATGCACTTCAGTCTAGAACAGCTAAACCTCTTTGCGTTGTATTAAAGCTGCATGTACAATGTGAATGTTTAAACAGACAAATAATGGAAGTGTGAACTTTGGGACAGGATTTGGTTTCAAACAAAAGTGAAAGTTGGTAAGAAAACCTTCTTATATGTCTCCTCCAGGCCAGCACGCTCTGTATTACACCTACACGGCTCTGTCCCAGCCGCTTGAACTTCCCGGAATCTATGAGTTCACTGCACTGGGAATG
>JANDJT010000041.1:1118493-1128493 GCA_024331685.1 Stegophilus panzeri | reverse complement strand
TGTAAGTCCCTTTGGATAAAGGCATCTGCTAAATGAATAATTATAAATGTATTAAGCTCTGCCCTTGTTGACCAAGGGGAGGTTTGTTCCTTTCTAAACAAGGGCAGGACTACATGCCATGCGTTATCTTTGTGTATATTCTTACCCAGAATTCCAACCACCATGTATCCGACGAGGACGAGCATGAAAAGGATGCAGCAGATGATATCAGTGCAGCTCCTGGACAAAGATCATGCAAATTAGCTGTGCTTTTGTTTACTCCAGTACATACATCCATAAACAGTTATACACACACACACACACACCCACACAAACCTGTTGTGAATGGGTCCATTAAATGTCGGGTCAAATTGTGTTGGCTCTCCTGAAAGACAAAAGTGGAGTTTTATTACAAACATGATAACGATACTCATATACTCCAGGGGTGTGTACGCTGTGGAATTAAGCGTAGCAGCTTTTCTAATCTAAATTACACCCATAGACAACCATTTTATTTACAGCACAGAAATCAAGGTTCAGTATAGTGACGAGAATGACGCCTTGAGCTATTTCGGTCTCTAATACTTTCTAATACCAAGCAAGACCATTTTTTGGTATTTTCCTTCTCACCCTTCACTTACACCCCCCTGCATTTGGTTGGATATACTGTACCTCCGGGCTAGAGTGCTAAGCAGCTGGTTTGCTAACTAGCTAGCATAATAGTGAGCCAATCTATGAAGTGGTTAATCAGTGTGTAGAGCAGCAGGTGTGTTATTTAGACAGGGTTGTATGTAATCCATGTAGTTCCCATGAATTTAGGAGGCAAATAGTAACTTTGCTCCATCAGCTAGTTTGCCATCATGAAAGGATCATCAGATCTCAGTGCCTTCTGAATCTTACAGCAACGCCAGCTAGAAGTCGACCGGTAGTGGATGTTACTGATAACTAAGTTGGTCAGTACCTGCCGATAACCGATTAATCATCCGATAGTTTTTAAAAGTGATACTCAATGAAAACATAACACACAAAAAAAAAACCTTTAGTACAGAAATAAATAGTCCTGACTGTACCATGAAAATGTCCTGAACTTTTTTTTTATTAAATAAATATATAAATATTTATATATTAACTATTAATTTATATTTAAGTAAATAAATGATATACATCCAAGCTGAGTCAAAAAGTAGCACTTCAAATAACAAATAAAAATAGAGACATCCAAAATGAATCAAAAAACAGTTCAAATAACACAACAAAATTAGCCAGCGATAGTTTTTATTTCACCTCTAGAGGG
Organism: Stegophilus panzeri; assembly: GCA_024331685.1. Classification (NCBI taxonomy): domain Eukaryota; kingdom Metazoa; phylum Chordata; class Actinopteri; order Siluriformes; family Trichomycteridae; genus Stegophilus; species Stegophilus panzeri. The sequence goes on along the minus strand of JANDJT010000041.1, from coordinate 1,127,220 downwards.
CGCTCTCGTACTGTATAAGGACAGCGGACACTTCTCAGCCGCTTGGGAAAAACTAATGGGTGTGGATTTTTGCTGATAACCAATAGTTCAGGCAGTCAGCAATCAGACTGATCGGCAAAACCGATCAACCAGGCGACCTCTAATGTCGAGCTGATGAAGTAATGGATCTTGCCCTTACAATGGTATCCTCGACCAAAGACGGAAGTGATTAAGGGGAAGTAGATTTAAAACCAATGTCCAGTGATGCTGAAATACACTTATAATTGGATTATGTGGTTGAATCTGCAAAAATATTGCTAGCATTTACAGTTTGCTCTATATTGGAAGGGGCAGAACTATTAGAAGCCGTGGTTAAAAATGTTTAACATGGGAGATGTATTAAGCAAGAACAGCACTACACTGTATAAACAAATCAGGAGTTAACTGGACATGGTGCCTGATTTGTGATACAGCCACTACAAAAGCAAATGTAGCATGTGTGTGTCGGCTTAGCAATTTTTATGTTGACATCCCCATATTGGTTAAACCTGTTTAGCAAAAAAAAACAAAAAAAAAAAAAAAAAAACACAAAACAAACAGGGATATGACAAGTCCTGATCCAGTGTGTGTACACACCCAAGGCCCTTTGAGTCTCTTCAGTGGAACTCAGTTCATAAAAACAGATGTATACCAGATGTAGATTCTGAAATTTTTACTTCTACTTCATCCAGTTCCAATTTGATTTCACAAATTTCAGTTATATACAGTTATATACTGCCAGTTTATTAAGAACTAGAGAGTTGTACATTATAAATGCTCTTTGTTCCATGTTCTTTAAATTGTCTAGGAAACCACTCGATGTTCCAAGAGTCCTCTCTTCTTAGGTCTAGGTTACAACCTGAAAACAATTGTTCAAGCTATGGGTTAAGGACAAACATGAGTCCCCTGTTCATTTTCAGTTCCTCCATCAGGCTCTCAACGCAATAACCATTTTATCTTTGGTCAACATTTCCAGCTTGGCGAGCAAACTTGACACAGATGCAGAAAATGAGAACATAATGTGGTTAATCTTTCTCAAATAGTTATTAAACCATCATCAAAGGTGTCATATCAACATCTAGCATGTGTGTGTGCTTTTATTCCTGTTCATATGCAGAACCTCAGGAAGCTATGACAGAGTGTAGTAACTACAGTATAAGCTAGCTAAGTTACCTCAGGTGGAGAACTGAGTGACAGATTTAAAACCTCACTCACACTTCTAAAGGAACTTCACCAGCATGTTCGTTTATATTTAACTGAAATAATGAAAAAGATCATTTATAAAAAGGTGATTTTCATTTATTCACAGGGTTTATTTTCAACATGTAGCCTTAAAAGGAGCACTAGCTGCTGTTACTATGGTTACCGTGAGAAAGACATGTGCGAATAATGAACGTCAGCATTGAGGTAAGCAGAGAGGAACGCAGCAATATGTGAAGTCAGCAGAGGCATCCTGACTGACCAGCACAGATTTGCTTCAGACTTTCTATAAGTAATGTAACTCTTCTCTTTAAACAGGGTGCAAAACTTCAGGCTTGTATCTGCCTTGGTTTCTGATATATAGATGCTTTAAAAGGGGGGTGTGGCCTAATTTTACTGTAAAAACAATTGTACCAGTTACAAAGTTCCATAGTCATTATGTTTGAACTATTCGGGCCAGATGCATGACATTTTCAAGGATCGTCGTCTACTACAAGATGTCTTCAATAGCTAAAGTAGAAGGTCCACAGTTGCATATTTGTCAATTTATGGTCCTCCATATCTCCACACTACGTCACATCTTTCAAATGTTCATATCTATTATTCATTTTATAGTTATTTTTTGTGCAACTAGGTGTAGGTCTGAACAAACTCAAACCTTCTCATTTATGAAGTGTTAAAAATATATCCTTCACTTATTTTATTGCCCATGTATGAAAAAATTAAGTATACCAAATGAAAGAACATGTTTTCATTATATATATATATATATTTTATTTTTTACACACACCTTTTAAAACCACACATGTGATTTAATCCAATTCAACATAACACAAAACAGCGGCTTAAGCTGGATCATGATAGAATGTGTCTGAAAACAGCAGCTGCTTTGATGACTTTTGGTTTTATTGGTCAGTTTTCTTATAAGGAAGTGCTTTAATATCCAATAAGGTTATGGTAAGGAAACTGTGGGAGATGGAAGCACGTCATCACGTTGCCAGGTTACTGATTTATTATATACACTAATGGTTTGATGGTATAAGGTATTGTTTGGGAAAACAATGTATTGAATGTATTTTGTAACCTTATTTGTCCTTATACTGCAGCGCTGTCGAGTTCTGGATTGTGATTGGTCAGAAGGTGCTGATTAATGTTCTACATCAGCAGCTCAGACTCTAGCATAGCTGCAAATCACAGTTTATATTAATGTGGTGTTGTTTTGTTTTCTATAACAACAGCTCCTTCACAGGTACTTGTATGGTGAAGTTTTCTGTGAGTAGACGTTTATTTCAGGATAAATTCAGGATGTATTTACTGATCGAGACTTCTAAGCACTTCTGTAAGTCGCTCTGGATAAGGGCGTCTGCCAAACGCCGCAAACGTTTATTTAAAATATATGGAAGGAGTCTTCAAGAGATAGAGAGAGAGAGAGAGAGAGAGAGGAGAGAGAAGAGAGAGAAGAGAGAAGCTGTTTGTAGCTGCTATAACGTAACAGTTATGACTGCAGATGTTATAAAATCAACATTGGAAATAAACAGCTAAAAATCTTAAATAAATTCAGTAATAAATTGTAATCGTTGGCAAATTGCTGTGGTATATGACTCAAAGGCTTCGTGCATTTTAAGGCTCCTCCTGTTGAGAACATGGGCGTGTGCACACTGGGCCGTGGGTGTACGGATCTCTGAGGGAGCGGACGCTTCGTTACCTGGCAGCTCTGATGCTTTAGTTGGCACGCGAGACAGACATATACACACACACACACACACACACACACACACACACACACACACACACGTCGAGGTAATAAGGCAATCTACGCGCTGATCCACCTATCCCCTCTCCCCCAATTTCACCAGGTCATGATTTTCACCACATTTTGGACCAAACACATCCTGTAAACAGTTCTGATGGTGACTCTCTCATGCACACGGGTGAACTGCCCCACCTCAGAGTATAAAAGCTGCCTGTTCGTTTAATTGAACTAGATTTTGGTTTGGTTTTTTGTTGCACACCCACAAACAGACAAACAACATACCCTGTGCTACACCCTATGTAAATATCTCTGATCTCTGCCCCATGTTTATACCCATGATGAACTGCACAGACAGGAATCACAGTGTTTCGTATAAATAAACCTATTAGCAAGCTAGCTTTTTTTTTGTTCAGCTAACACACGTCAATAACAGCCCTTTGTAATGCTAGAACATTCCTGAACATTTTTTCCTTTTCATCTAGTTTGGCACTGACATAGCTTTTAGATCTTCCCCTTTTTATTATTCTTTACCCTTCTGTTTATGGCTTAGTCAGGTTAAGTTTGTTTCCTGGTTGCCCTTTGCTTGCTGTTTTTGGTTCATGGGTCATCCTGTAAACATTTTCATTGTCCAGGTTTCCTTTACACAACCTCAAGCTGTTTGTTTGTCAAATTAAAGCCTCCCTGTCACTGCATTTAAAGTTGATGGTTTGTAAAAACAAAAAATAACAAAAAAAACAAACACAAGGACAGAAGACAGCAGAGAGAAAGAGCGAGAGAGAGAGAGAGAGAGAGAGAGCGAGCGAGAGAGAACAGAAGGAGAAAGGAAGTGAACTTCAGCATTTGAATCTGATTTGAATTCAGCAGCGAAGGGAAACAAGCCTGATGCAAAATTATTCAGCATCCTGTACCTCTGACTTCTCCAGTAAACTCACACAAGCCACACGTGTCACACTGACTACAGTTGTTCTGTGCAAGTCTTCTTCCTGCTCCAGAACCTGCGCCACAGACCAGACTGGATTCCTATCTCCTCGTTCCTCATTTCCTGATTTGTGAAATTTGATGACCAACTCTACAGATTAGCTCATGACTTGATCCTGACAACACGATTAGTCACTTTTCAGGGGGTGTTGTGATCATGGCTGTGGTCTAAGGCACTGGTTTATTACACTGTGTTTGGATAAATGTTGAGGCTTTAGACTGCATTTATTTATTTGGTTAGTTAGTTAGTTTGAACGCCATGTCAGCAGCCAGGTTATTCACAGAGCAAATAAAGGTTCATCAATAAATATTTACAGTATTCAATAAGAGACTTAAAGATAAAATTCTGTTCAGATGGTACATTTTTAAAAATATCTATTAAACAAGTCTCTGAATAAAAGCCTTGTCTGATAGTTTCAAAGGGTTTACAGTTCATTAAAATGTGCTTGATGGTCATAAGGGTTTGGTAAAATATACATATGGGAGGATCTTCACGCGTTGGTCTTGAACGGTCCAGTCGGCTTCTAGTAAACACTACTTGGTCATGTCTAGATTTAAAATATTGAGAGTAATTTCTTTGGATCCTGGGGTTTATTGCGTATAATTTATTGCTGTTGCACTCATTCCATTCTGATTAGTGATATACAAGTTTATTAATGGCCTGAGGTCAGAGGGTGATAGACATTCAGAGATCTCCCAGTTTAATGCATCTTTTTCAGCCATGTCTGCTCTTTCCATTTCCCACCAGACCGATATGTCCCGGCACCCAACAGAGGATAATGTTTTAGTCAAAATGTTAATGATTATGTGAAGATTGGTCTCCATGGATTCAAGCGCTTGAAGGCAAGACGTTCGTCCCTGCTCAATGTTTTCCAGTGCCAGTAGCAGCGCTCGGGTCTCAGCTGTGAAGATCGAGATCTGTTCTGGAATACGTATGCCATATTGTTGATCTCCATTCACTGCTGCTGCTGATACACTGTTATCTGTTTTGGATCCATCCGTGAATACTGTACTATGGAGTGAGAAACTACATTTCAGTTCCAGGAATCCCTGTTGATGTGTGTCGAGAAGGGTTTCTGCCTTTTTTTATTTGTGCCAATGCCATAATAATAGTTGGTTTTTTCAAGGTTCAGGGAGGAACAGGCCAAAAATGATACCGTCGTATGTTGTCCAGTTTGATTGTTAAATTTTTTCCTCCACATCTTCATATGTGGGATAAAGGTGACTATTATCACAGACAAGGCCTAAGATATTTGAAATCATTCACTACTTTAATGGGTTCTCCCTCCATACTCAGCTCAGGGTCGGGGCGTAAGGATTGGAGAAGGCAGAAATGCATGCATACTGACTTTGTTTTGGAAAATCTGAATCTGTTCTTTATTGACCAGTTGTTTATTTTATTTATACATAGTTGTAGCTGTCGTTCACTTACATTCCTGTTTTTCCCCTCGATAGCATATGCATAGGTCGTCAACATATAAACTTAAAAAAATGTGGGGGTCAAGAACTTTGATTATACTGCTGATTTTGATGCTGAATAAAAGCACTGAAAGAATGCTTCCTTGTGGAACTCCTAGCTCTTGTACATTTGGGTTTGATAGTGTAGTTCCTACTGGAACACAAAAACGTCTGTTTGTCTAGAAATTGGAGATAAAGATGGGTAGGTTGCCTCTGAGCCCAAGTTCATACAGATCTTTGAGTATTCCATATCTCCAGTTGGTATCATAGGACTTCTCAAGGTCCAAGAAGACAGCTACTGCATGTTCTTTTTTAATGAAGCTTGAATGAAGTCTGATAAGGTGGTCCGAGGTGCTTCTGCCTCTTCTAAACCCACACTGGTGATCGCTGATCTTATGCTCAGATCCCAGAACCCCAGGCGCTTGTTGATCATTCTCTCCATGCTCCGAGAGTTCTTTGATGTCTGATGTGTCGAATTTGAGAATCTTCATCTTTTTTTTTTTTTTTTTTTTTTTTTTTTTTTCCTCTCATCTTTCGAATCAGCTTCCAGGTTTTTTTTTGTGATGGTGTATTTTCTGTTAGGTTAGATACACATTTTCTCCAACTCTGTCTTTTTGCACCATTAATAATTCTTTGTGCTTGTGCTCAGCATATCTTAAATCTTACTAGATTTTCTTCTGTTGGGTCTCTGTTGAAGATTGGCTTGAGATGCCATCTTGGAATATTATGTTGGATATTTGATCTTGTAGATGTAACGATTAGGGGAAAATGATCACTTCCACGTAGATCGTCCCATGTGCGCCATGAGAAATCAAGCAAACGATCAGGTTTGCATATTGCTAAATCAGTTTTTGTTTGCACTTACCTGCACCATGGACAATGTTCCACGTCCTGGGTGCAGGTAAGCGTCTGAGCCGTCATTGAGGATACACAGTTCATTGTTACTGACGAAGTCTTCAAGTATTTTTCCCTTTTTATTTGTGTGATTTCCTCCCCATAATGGGCTGTAACCGTTGTAGTCACCTGCATGTATGTAGGGGGTTGGGTGCTGATCAGCAAGATTGCGTGCTTCTGCATAGTTCAGTTTTTTGTTGTTGTTGACATTTTACTGTTTGAATTTCTTTTTCTTTAATCCATATAGGACAGTGTTTTGATGAAGCCGGGTGGTCCCCTGAGCAATTTCGGCATTTTTGATGGTTTCATGCCTTTACTGGTTCATCTACTTCAGTCAAAAGGATGGAGGTCATTTGATTTTGATGAGGTCTGTTAAATCTTTAAATTCCCTGTTAAATTCCCTGTTAAATCTTCTTCCTCTGCCCATAATCTTGGTGTTTTGTTCGACACAACTCTCTTATCAACTCTATAGTTAAAAACTCTCTTTACCACCTTCGTAATATCGCGCGTCTTCGATCCTCTCTCACTCTGACGCTGAAATCTTAGTTCATGCCCTAATCACTTCACGTCTGGATTATTGTAATGCTCGATTTATTGGCTTGCCCAAAAAATACATTTTAAGATTACAGTATGTTCAAAATTCAGCTGCAAGCGTTCTCACCTCCACCAGGAGCTCTGTTCATATCACTGCTCTTCTGCTTGATCTCCACTGGCTACCTGTGGCATCACATATCCAACTTAAAATACTGCTTCTAACATTCAAAGCACTAAAAGGTCTTGCCCCTCCCTACTCGTCTGACTTACTTCATCCATACTGTCCTACTCGGTCCTTAGATCATCAGAACTTTTGTCCTTTTGACCATTTCTAGATTTCGGCTGGCCACTGCAGGTGGAAGGTCATTTTGTGTTGCTCCTCTGAAACTGTGGAACTCACTAACTCTTACTCTCCGTAACATCACTTCTCTGACTAGTTTCAAGACCCAGCTAAAGACATATCTGAAATGTATTATCAATGATTTTTTAAAATTACATTTGTGTTGTATGTATCTTATGTATCTGATATATAGTATGTAAAGTGACCTTGAACTTTAGAAAGGTTCTATATAAATAAAACTACTTCTTCTTGTTCTTCTTCTGTCCCCTCACAATTGTAACAGGTAGGATTGTTCTTGCATCCAGCGGCACTATGACCAAACCTCTGACAATGGAAGCATCTTAGGGGGTTAGGGATGTATATGTCAATAGGGACCCTCAAGTACCCTAAACAGATCCATTCAGGGAATTCAGGTTTGTTGAATGTCATAATATACGTTCCAGTCTTTATCATTTGGTCTCCTTTTTTTTGTTAACCGTAATCCCCTTTACACTTGTAACGTCTTGTTGTGTGAGTTATGAGGCTATTTCAGTCTCTTCCATGTCTTGTAGTTCTCTAGTTCTTATTATGCCTTTGCTAGAGTTTAGGTATGGGTGTAAAGATGCCTTCATAGGAACACCAGCCAAAGTATTTGCATGCATTAGGCTATCTACATGAACTTTGAACATTCAGCGAGAATCTGGCCTGACCTCGACTTTTTCACATCTTTGACAGTTCCTTCAATCCCTTCAATTCCTTTTTGACTTGCAAAAGGGGAGAGTCAAATCCCAAATCCAATCTAGTGCTCCTGCAAGTCCCAGATCCTCAGAGCATTCCAAACACAGAATGAAGAGAGCCAATACATATTTAATCGGTTGAGATGTGTTTGATGTTCACATTTTCTTTTTTAATTTGAATTAAATCTAGGAGTGTTACAAGTAATGTTACTTAATAGATTCAATATTAAAGAGAGTCATTATGAGAAGTTTCACATAAACACAGCCATCAGTAAATATTACTGTACTGCATCTCCAAGAACCTGTTTTACTGGTGGAGAACAGATCACGTTACACTGAACAACCAAATCAGAGAACAGAGAGAGAGAGAGAGAGAGAGAGAGAGAGAAGTGACAGAGTCTGAGTAGTCAGAGAGAGATACTGACAGATGCTAGGAGAAAACTAATAATAGTAAAATAAGAATAAAAAGCTAAGTAAAAAAAAAAAATACATATACAGTCTCCTCCAAATGTATTAGAACAGCGAGGTCAGGTGATTAGTTTGTGCTCTACACCAAAGACATTTGGGTTTGAGATCAGGAGATGGAGATGAGATGAGAGTTTAGGATTTCAGCTTTTATTTCCTGGTATTTACATCTAGACGTGTTGAACAACATCAAACACACAACCTTTTGTATCAGACCACACAATTTTTAAGTGAGCAAAAGTATTGGAACAGATAAGTCTTAAAGTATATTTGGTAAACAACACTTAATATTCGCTCGCAGTAACTGTATCAATCCTGCGACTCACTGACACCAAACTGCTGGTTTCTTCTTCTGTGAAGCTTCTCCAGGT
>JANDJT010000041.1:1069404-1083905 GCA_024331685.1 Stegophilus panzeri | reverse complement strand
AATCACCCCCTCGCGCCGTACTATAATCACCCCCTCGCGCCGTACTATAATCACCCCCTCGCGCCGTACTATAATCACCCCCTCGCTGTCATGTACAAACCCACTTGGATTACCACGTAGTAAAAAGGTTTAGGTGTTAAGGGGTTGATTGTGATTTGAGACGCAGCCTGAGGCTCTGGGAGAGACTGTGAGATGCACCATGACCTACTTTCACAGAGAAACTCACTCGGAGTGTGTGTGTTTGTTTCCTCCCTGACAGTGTGTGTAAGCGCTGTATCAGGAAGATGGATCACCACTGTCCTTGGGTGAACAACTGCGTGGGTGAAAACAACCAGAAATACTTTGTGCTTTTTACGGTGAGAGCAGTGTGCTGAAATCGTCATACACACACCTCAAACCACTTTAGTTTAAATGGGGATGAAAGGAAATAACGTGGGTGGCAGTCTAGATTTCTTATCACTTAACACAGTTACCTTGCATGTCAAGTGTGTGGTGTGACCCAAATTCTTTAGGGTTCTAAATTTACACTCACTCATCGCTCAACCACATATCATAAGTCATATTACAGCTCTAGATAACACTAGATACTAGTGCACAGCCGTCTATACACTTACTGTAAACATTTTCCCCAACAATGCAGATAGAACCAAATACAAATAGGTAGAAGCAGGTCTTTGTTATGCCAAGAAGTAATGCTCAAGTCTTTGACACTTTAGTCCCCCAGTAAAAACAATCCAGTTCAAAGACAGACAAGTTCTGTCAAGTCTCATGCCAAGACAGATGAGTCCCACATGATGGTACAAGTAAGGGCAGTTTAGTCCCAGGTAAAGATGGACAAGTCCTGAATTAAGATCCAAGTAAATCCAGTCTGTTCCCACATCCCAGATGAAGTCCCAAGCAAAGATCCTCAAATCCCAAGTTCCAGATGAAGTTCCAAGTAAAGACAGTCAAGTCAGGTTCATAATCAAACCCAAAATCCTGAGTCAAGTTCCAGGTAACGATAGTCGAGTACCAAGTCCCAATTCAGGCCTAAAGTCCAGAGTCAAGTTTGAAGTAAAGACAGTCAAGCCCCGAGTCAAGATCCAAGTCAAGCCCCAAGTCCACAGCCAAGTTCGAAGTAAAGACAGTCAAGCCCCGAGTCAAGATCCAAGTCAAGCCCCAAGTAAAGATTGTTGAGCCCCAAATCTTGAGTCAAGTTCCAAGTAAAGAGAGTCAAACCCCAAGTGCTGGGTCAAGTCCTGAGTCAAGCCCCAAGTACTGGGTCAAGTCTCGGGACTTGGGGCTTGACTCGGGACAAGTTTGAACTAAAGACAGTCAAGCCCCGAGTCAAGATCCAAGTCAAGCCCCGAGTCAAGCCCCAAGTAAAGATAGTTGAGCCCCAAATCCTGAGTCAAGTTCCAAGTAAAGACAGTCAAATCCTGGGTCCAGTCCCGAGTCAAGCCCCAAATGAAGACGGAGTAAGTCAAGTCGTAAGCAAAGACATGCAGATTCTGAGCCCCAGATGAAATTGCAAGTACAGAGTCAAGGCTTGAATCAGATTCCAATTAAAATACAGTGAAGTCCTAAGACCTAGATGAAGTTCCAAGTAAAGGTAGACAGGTTCCAGTTCAAGTTAAAAGTAAAGGCAGTTCAAGTCCTAAGTCTCTATTAGAAGTTAAGACAGTCAAGGCCCATTTCACATTCCACTTAAAGACAGCCAGGTCACAAGTCAAGTTCCAAGAAAAGACAGCCAAGTCCTGAGTCCATTTGAGCCAAGGTCTTAAAAATCAATCAAATTAAGTATGTTAAAACAATAATGGTGAAAAGAATTAAAATATCAGCAGTTAGAATTTCTTTTTCTGAGTGTGATAAATATTATCGAATAACTTGAATGTCCACCACTTGCCTTCTATAACTGACTCTCTTTCACATCCTCTGTACAGCTTTTCACATCCTCGAAGTTATATTGTACTCACAAAAATGAGCTGATCACTCACAATCCTATTCACTGCTTGTAAAGTGTACGATCACGTCTGCTCTTGTTCTAGAATTTTCCCTGGTCAGCTGATGCAGATCAAACACACACATAGTTATATATGTCCTTTATGATTTAGGTCTCGTTATTTAACTTGATTAACATGATCACTTGTACCTTTTAGAGATCATAAAGCTTTTGTTTAGAAGTAGCATACCGGTTATAATTCTGTGTGTTTTGTAGATGTACATCGCTCTGATATCGCTCCACGCTCTCATCATGGTGGGGTTCCACTTCATCTTCTGCATTGAGCAGGACTGGGCAAGTAAGAACAAAATGATACCTCATATAGGCACTCTGATTATAGTACCTAAACATGCTAAACTCCTCCTCCTGAACCCTTCTTCTTTATCCATGTCTTCCTCTAGTTGTGAAAATTGTCATTAAATGTTTACTAGCGCCACCTGCAGCACTGGAGCACTTGTAAAGTGCGCTCCGTCCAGTACGAACCCACGGAGAGTACATGAGCTTGTAAGGTCGAGAAGATGGAGTTGTCACTTCTGCATTACATATGCTGATGCCTTAATGTTAAAAGAAGCTTGATGTTTTATTCAGCACATTCTGCCAGGCACTTTATTGTTGTTATTCTTAGGCAGGTTTTATGCGAACAACTGTTGTACTGCAGTGACTCACACAGTTAGCAGTGTGCTAGGATCACAGCTAAACCCATTCGATATAAGAGCTCTGGTTTTCGGCCAGTGCTGATCTATACCTTGACCACTACTCACTAACCTGATGTTCCTTCACGAGGAGGCCGTCTGTGTAGGCCGTGTTTTTGGATTGCACACGGTTAAACTCAACAGAATAGCATTAGCTCACTCTGGTTAATTAGTTTAGTTGTGTTTGAAGCTAACTATAACCCACTCCATTGCCCCAATCTGGGGCCGACATGCCTTTGATCTTCCATTCCTCCATTTTTGCACCACTGATTTGTGCCTCCATCACACCATCTCTGTATTCCTTCTTTGCTACGTCCATGTATCTGTCTATTCCTCATCCCTTAATCATTCAGTTCCTCCATACTCCTGGATCCTGCCATTGCGCCGTCCATCCGTCATTCCATTTCTCATCCCTTGATTCTTTCATCATTCTATCCCTCCATTGCTCCATCCCTCCACTCCATACTTGCATTTCTTGTTCCATTCTTCTAACACTTCCACTCCATACTTGCATCTTTCCACCGCTTTGTCCCTGCAACCCTTCCTTCCACAACTCAATCGCTCAACTCCTCTCCCTCCATCGTTTCATCTCTCTGTCACTTCCCATATCCCATTGCTCCATCCCTAAATCGCTCTGATCACGCAGTCTCTGTACCCATCCCTACATCCTGCAATCCTTCAAACGCTCTATCCCTGTATCCCTCCGTCTTTCGATTGCTCCAACCTTGCACCCCGGTCTCCCTCCATTGCTACATCCCTGTATCCATCCCTCTATCCTTCTATTATCCCATGCCTAACACTTCTATTATTACACCACCCCCACCCCCACACATTCCTATCTGCTTTCCCTCCCTTTTTTCAGAGTGCAGCAGTTTCCCCCCCCCAACCACGGTGATCCTGTTGATCCTACTGTGTTTCGAAGGACTCCTCTTCTTCATCTTCACCGCTGTCATGTTCGGTACCCAGGTTCACTCGATCTGCACCGACGAGACTGTGAGTTGCACCCTAATTGCCCTATCTGCTGATGATATCGTCTTCATGTCCGATGTCACATCCTGTCATGTCCATTTTTGTTTCATTTTGTGGCTTGTGCACTGCAGAGCGGTGACGTGAGCATGAGACACCGTGCTTTATTCACGCGTTTGGATATAAACCGGTTTGGTCTTAGTTTAACAGTCTCTCTGTATTTAAAAATTTTTTTTTTTTTTAACAGAAATAGAAAAGTTATTATTCAGACAATCGTTCAGCATGAGGATGTTTTTGGCACTCGTGAATACCGGACCCAGCGACATACTTCAATCAGGGACATCACGGGACATGTTATTTAGCTGTGTCTGGTTTCCTGATTTAAATAGTGGCAATGAAGGAAAAAAACAAAAACACAGCAACCTTGCATGCATTTGGCATTAGATAGCTTGGATGGAGTAGGGTTGCAGTGGAGACATGGCAGTCATTTTGTTGTCACGACTGACAGCAGCTGAAGAACAACATGCTGTGTAAGAGCTGTTAGTTTCACTCACCTGGAATCACCTGTAGACATTTGTTCCTGCCTAGACAGCGTTTTCCTGCCAGCTATTATCTCCTTGTGCTGACTGTACAGTATATGATTTAGAGTTGTGTCACTGTTGTAGGAAGATGTTGTAGTTCCTCTTGATATTTCCACAGAGCACATGAAATAAGCAGCTTAGATGGCCGTTTAAGGCTGTGGCCTTCTTCATAAATCAGCTTGAGGCCAACGTGTCCTTTATGGAGAAGACGAGATCCATCAAAGTTTGACAGACATAATAATAGCACAAAACTTGTCATTTTTAAATATAATAGTGTTACTCCTGGTACATGGCTCCTGTTTTGTTACTGTGTTGTAGGGTATAGAGCAGCTGAAGAAAGAAGAGCGACGATGGGCCAAGAAGTCCAAGTGGATGAGCCTGAAGGTGGTCTTTGGACACCCGTTCTCTATAGCATGGTTTAATCCACTCGCCATGCCCGAACACGGCAAAGCGGACCCGTTCCAATACATCGTCTGACCCGGACCTGTCTCAATCAAGATGGCCTTATTTTATTTTATTTTGTTTTATTTTTCCCAGGGTGTGATTCAGGGCGTGTTCTAATCTTATACAAGAAGTGCATTTTCTGTTTTGATTTTTTTTCTATTTGGGTTATATTTTCACACTGTAGTGTGTGATGAGATATATATACACACACACACACACGGATGGACAACCTGCATTGTTTTTTGCGATAGTGGAAATGTTCACCAATATTTTATTCTCACACACTTGTACATGCCTCAGGGGGTGAGCCTGCAGGAAATGTGATCATTTTTAATTGTAGTCTCGAGATAACGCCTAAAACGAGGTCAAGTGCGTGAGGAAAAGCTTCACATTTCTCCATAGTGGAAACATTGCCTTAAAAAGATATTTTTTTTCTTTTAAAAACGTTATCAAATACTGTATTTTTAAATGGGATGAGTCATACACGGACGTACAATTCACTTTTTTTCCTTTTCATTTCTTTTTTTTTTAATGACTATCTTTAAATAATGCTTTATATAAAAAAAGGATTGATTAGCTTTTACCAAACACTGATATGGACCTTTCACAGTGTTCTGAAGTGTTTATTTCCTCCAGTGAAGGTTTATATGAGAGGTTTATACCACATTTCAGATGTCTGTGGAAGAGTCTCATCATTTTCTCCTAAAATCAGGATCCAGTACAGTTCATGGTACATAATGGACATTTCTTTTTACATCTTATCCTCTACCAAATCAGAAGCGGAAGCTAATCCTGTTAATAGATCTCAGTCTGGTCCAGTATACTGGAGATGAACATTAGTATCAACTATTTCACACTCTTGACCTATGGGAACAAGTACGTGCCGGTGTGTGTGTGCGTTATGGCATCAAAATCAAAAGACTTATTTAATTGGGCTTCTGGAGTAATTCCACAGAGTCAAACCATTTCATGTCACAAGCCAGATAGTAAGTAAACAATGCCCCAATCTCATACATTATGGCCACTGTACCACTGTGAAATGACTCTGCCAGAACATACCCATGAGCCATGATAAAGACCAAGATGTTGACAAACCAACAGTCTATCCATGTTTTTAATCTAAAGCCGAACCTCATTTTCTCCTCTTTGATAGTTTGCCAATTCTCAGAGCTCTCCTCTGTCACACAATAGCCACCACCCAGGGTGGGTGAAAACTAGCAGGTGCTAGCTCAGTCTCAAACCTCAGAGCAAAATGCTAACTTTTCCCTCTTTCGCATCCATAAACTCCCAGACACACACGATTGGCTGGCATTGACAGGATAGAAAGAATGCCCCATCCGTCACAGCCAGTTTATCCCTGATCAGTCAATCTCAGTGATATTCAACACTTTTCCGGCCATAACCCGAATATATTTGTCCTAGACCTATCTGCTATTTGTCAATAATTGTTAAACCAGCACCATGCTTGAGAGATTCACCAGATTCATTCCCTGGCCTTTATACTGAAAAAGTGCTAAACCATGGGCTGGAGATCTGGCAACGCTATGTATGCGTATTCTGCTGGAGGATGAACGACATCATTAATGGTTGCACTCTTCTGAACTGGCCACTCTATTTGATTGACTACACTCAATATATACACCTGCTGATGTAGGACCAGAAGAATGTGAAGAAACTGCAGCAGTTTTCATTTCCCCCAGAGTGCAAATGTTGATCTCTGTTCAGTCCAAGGGGTGGAGCTGGACCTTATCCAATCATAACCCTCACACTGAACAATATGAAACAATGCACTTAAGACACTTATCCAGCCTGAAACACACTGAGATGTTTCTACCCACTGAACCTCTGATTCAGTGCTCTCCAGGAGGAGATCCATCAGGTCTGACTCCACCCCTTTCTTAGACTTTCTGTACTTGTGGTTCAGTCTGTGCCTTTGGGTCTCGTGAGAACAGAAATGGTGTCTTTGTAATCAGTATCTTTCTTTTCAGTATCACCTTTTTTGTCTTCTGGTTTCATGGGTTTTGTTTCAGCTGCTTTCACTCCAGTGTTTTACAGTAAATGCAATAAATTTTAATCTTCTTTATATTTAAATATCACTCTCACTTAGGGTTTCATTCTTCACGGCAGATTTGTAGTAATATTATCGAGTAATGTTTTATACCACAACGCTGATGAATTCCGGATTCAGATTTTTTCAAGGATGTTGATGAATTCTTTAACACAGCAGGTCTGACAGCAGCAGCAAATCATCAGCAGGTTTCATTCGAATACTTTAGCGTTTCTATAGTAACAGCCCGTTCACGAGGACTTGTACGGTGGACGTCACACATAAACGGATTTAAACGTATGTAGTAATTGATGATATGAGGTTTATTGTAAGGAGTTTATGTAACATTTATTGAAGGAGTCTCCAGTGTCAGCGCTTTGTAACAGTCGGAATTAAAGCTTTACGTTTTCCGACATCTTCAGGACAGAGGAGATTTACACTCTGCAGTTTCTCTGTAACACGAAAAGCTGCGATTTTTTAGAATCTTAACAACTTCGAGAGAATAAAGAGAAGCTGGTGAGGGAACGACTGTTTATAGCTGCTATAACATAAGTGAGAACAGGAACTGACTTGTTTTTAAGAGGCTCCACAATAGTAAATATAACTATAAAGAGATATAAAGTACAATATGTTCTTTAATAAATATAAAATTATAATTGTTGACAAACTGCTGTGGTATAAGAGGAATAAAACACTTCCGAATGTGCAGTTCACCTTTGTGGTGGTAACAGTTCATTACACCATACTGTTACGCTATGCGCTATTTAACAAGTGATAGATTCTGTACAAAACATTCTCACACTCAGGGATGTTTGCCAGTACATTGTTTCTTTTTTATTTTTATATACATATATTCGGTATATTTACAGAAGAAGGTTAGTTCATACAGCCAACATGAGGCAAATAGGCATGTCCTGATAATACATTTTCACACCGAATTAGAATAAACAACTCGGCTTTTTAATCAGAGTTTCCTCTTGTAGCAAAGAGCGAGGTAAATTACATAGCTAGCAAGCTAAAGCTACATGCAGTCTCCTCCAAAAGCACCGGAACAGCAAGGCTCTTTTGTTCTTGGTATACACTGAAGATATTTAGGTTTTTAGATTAAAAGATGAATACGAGATGACAGGTCAGAATTTCAGCTTTCATTTACTGATATTTACATCGAGATTTGTTAAACAACTCAGAACACGGCACGATTTGTTTGAACCCACCCATTTTTAAGCGATCAAAAATATTGGAACACGTGACCGATGGTATTGTTACTCGGGTGTGCTCCGTCAGCGTGACTGGTCAAGCAATTTACAGAGAAATGCATCCGAATGAATCAGGAGGAACTTCTCATGCAGCAAGGCAACGATCCAAAACACACTTCCACCTCAACACAGGACTTCATCAGGGGGGGAAAAGTGGAAGGTTTTAGACTAGACAAGTCAATCACCAGACCTTCACACAACTGATCAGCATCTCACCTCCTGAAGAGGAGACTGAAGGGAGAACCCCCCCCCCCCCGAAACAAACAACTACTGAAAAACCTGGAGAAGCTTCACAGAAGAAGAAACCAGCAGTTTGGTGTCAGTGAGTCGCAGGATTGATGCAAATATTAAGTGTTGTTTACTTAAAGAATGTTCCAATACTTTTGATCACTTGAACATCGGGTGGTCTGCCACCAAAGGTGCCATGTTCTAAGTACAATTATAGCAGACGCCCTTTTCCAAAGCGACTTACATTTATCTCGTTTATACAACTGAGAAGTTGAGGGTTAAGGGCCTTGCTCAAAGGCACAGCTGTGGAAGCTTGGGGCGCTGGAATGTGACCTCATAACCCTCCAATCAGTAGTCTAATATTTGATCAGTCATCATGTAATATCTAGATTTAACACATCTAGACATAAATATCAGGAAATGAAAGCTGAAATTCTGATGCATCGTCTCATATTCATCTTCTGATCACAAACGTCTTCTATATAAACAAAAGAATGGGCCTAGCCGTTCCAATATTTTTAGAGAAGGCTGTATATGCTGCATGTCAGGTCTTTACATTAGCTACCCAGCTTAGCCTTCTTTCAAATGGAATCCAACAACATTTTCACCAATGTCCAATAAAACTACTCTAATATATTGAAAATTGTAATATATTGTATAACCAGCACATGCCTAATTTAAATTTAATACTTGACACTCGGCTAAACATCAGTATAAAAAACACACATAAATCTGTGTGTCAAGTAACTGCATAAATATGAAGAAACCTCATGCTAAATGCTAATTTCTTACATTAGGATTCTTAGCTATTCTACTCATATCTTATCGCATACCTATAGCATTACCATGATTTGACAATAAATCTTTATATGTTATATCTTTATATTAGCTGTCTCTACTGATGTTTAACGTCTGTAATTTTAGCTCAAGACCGTGAAAAACAACAGAAATAACAAGCATCAGCATCTCAGATTGAAGTAATGTTCATATAAATAACTCACATTGCCAGGGACTTGCTTGGAAAATTATAAACATACACACAACTTTGGATTTGGTGATTTAAAAAAAAAAAAAAGAAAGAAAGAAAAGGCATCCAGCATGGATTTCCCAGTCAGTCTGTTTCGGTCCTTTATTCTCCTTTGAGAATTCCAGTAAACTGGACGTAGGAAGCACTGGAGATTCACAGTAAATGTAAATGCAGGCGTCATTGTGTGAGTTTTGCTACATGGATAATAAAAGTTGTAGAGAAGAAAGTAAACCATGAAATGACCAACTAACAAACTTACACGCTAATCTAGCAGTTAGCATAGTCTTGCTTTGTATACCAGTCAACGTTAGCAATCTGTTGCTAGGACACACAGGCAATTCAAACATTGACATTCTGTCCCTCAACCATTACGGGAGTAGCAGCAATGCTAACATGTAAACTAACCAGCGTGTCGCAGATAACTAGCAAGGTCTAAACTAATTTGTTGTTTAGCTGTTAGCAATTTGACTGAATCTTATTATATTTAACAACAGGTGTAAAAAATTATACTTCCCTGCTGAAAAAAAAAACCCCAATAGAAACCATTACAGAAATTCTAATGATTTCCACTAAAAATACCATTAAAAACCATCAGCTATCCATTAAAACCATTACTGGTCCTTCATGGTATCCACTAGACATAACATGTCAAGGTAACAAACAACCAGTTACAGTTTCCATTAAAATACAATACAATTCCCATTATAACCATTACAAATTGTTACAAAGGGTTTCTATTGTTTTTTTTTCCAGCAGGGGTAGTAATAATTTAATTAATATTATTTCTCTCGTGATGCATTCTATACCTGCAACCATTAGAGAGAGTTTGACCAAAAGAAAACTAAGATGCTAAGATGCTAATCTTTCCTGTTAGCATTTGCGTGCTATTTTTTCCTTCTTTGTCAACTGTTAGCAATTTTCGCAGAATATTTCATTAAATCTACATAATTATTCTCTACTAAGAAAAAAAAGTTTTTTCTATCTGCAAGTCTTCATGTACTGGTACTATACATCCATTAAAGAGTGAGTTAGCTCAGCAAAGAGAAAAAAAAAGAAGAAAGAAAAAGGCAGTTTGCGAAATTGGTAATCCTGGGAATTAGCATAGTCGTTGCTAGATAGCCTTGCTATCTTCAATTCACTGATCTTTATATTAGCAATTTTATCTGAAGTTTTACAAACTCTGCATTCAGCACTATTGGTAGCATGTTCCTGGCTTGCCATCTTCTTTTTGCTGTTAGCAGTTTGCAACAGTAATTAGCATTGGCAATTTTGACCAATGCTAATCCTGACAATGGTCACGCCTTGCTATCTTCCATTCGTTCAACAATTTTGAAGCATTTCTTTAAATGAAATTATGTTTGATAAAGTCTCCGCTTTTTGTCTCTAGCGAGTGAGCGGTCCACATGGTTCTGGCCCGCTATCTTTCATTTGTTGTTAGCATTAACAATCTTATGCTACGTTTACACGTTACATTTTCTAAAATTCTATATATATACACTGTATATGAATGAAGAAAGTTTTGGAAGTTCTGGATTCGGCTGTTTCGTTACAGCTTGTGCACTATGTCGTGACGTTCCTGAAAGTACATCAGGATTTCCGTTTCTATCCGAACCACGTCAGATATCGGCGACGGACGGTGCACAATGTTGCTAGCAGTTATTGCATTGGTGCTGCTGCTCACAGTGATGTGTCTGTAGAAGAGATGATGAGACTCAGCGTCCGTTCACATGCTACTCTGCTCTATTATTATTATTATTATTATTATTATTATTATTATTATTATTATAATACAGCTGAAATAAAAAGGCATCTAATTCCTCTATAGCTGTTTCGAGGTCACAATTTCCTAATGCAGATCAGGGCAGAGGCACAGAGGAGGTGGAATGGATCTCAGGATGACGACATCATGCACGTGAGGGTGGAGAAAATATCATCACAATATCATGGGCAGATTCACCTCCACCTTCCAGAACCGGGAATAATCACGGAGTGAAAATGCTGAACCTTTTTCACTCGGAAAAATGCATCATAATGGTCATTAACCTGTAGTGGTTAAATACTGAAATACCTATTACATGTGCTGTTCCTGTTTAGCACGTTGTTGTTTTGTTTTT
The DNA here is from genome assembly GCA_024331685.1 of Stegophilus panzeri. NCBI lineage: Eukaryota > Metazoa > Chordata > Actinopteri > Siluriformes > Trichomycteridae > Stegophilus > Stegophilus panzeri. The sequence continues at coordinate 1,072,569 of JANDJT010000041.1, read as the reverse complement.
TTTAAATAAACTTCATACTGTTTAAAATTCTTTGATTTCTAATTGAAGTGTGAAACTTTTTCCCTTTTGAAAAACATTGATGATGTCACAACGGCCGTTACAGCAGCTGACCAATCGACAGCTTCGATTCTTCTCTCTTAAGTTCAAAGTGGCAAACGATTGTTCATTTTCCACATCTGTGCGTGACAAGACAGCTGGGATTTCAGCAACATAGCGATATTTAAATAGAAAAACAGAGGTCCTCTCAATCCTACACAAATTAGGTACGATGCTGTAAAGAAGCGACAAATCCAAACAATTGGCGCGAACGATTCCTCGGACCAATCCTATGCTGCGTGTGGGTCGACGTTTCTCAAGTTCCCCGCTCACAACTTTGGTTCCTATTGGCAATTAGTTCCCATTTAGAGTTTGATGCAAAATTCAGGGGGGGAAAAAACCTCATCTTAACTTTGTCATATACGACCTCTGATTAAATCTGTTTAGCGCCATTACGAAGGAAAATAAAGCTTGGAAGGAAGTAGCAGAGATTATTGGTGAGCTTCTGGTGAGTGTAGAGTGTAAAGCATGTTTAATTTGTCTTTAACTAGCGTATGTTTAGCGTTAGAAGCCGTTTCTATTTGGAACTAAAACAAAGAACACTAAGCAGGCTTCGCCCGCAAGTGACTCGCTAGCATGAACATAGTGTTATTTGTTATTCCTTCTTCTTTTTGTTCTACCCACATCATCCCACACCAGCAGGTCCAGCATTTAAGTCTTTGGTATGACCCAGTACTCACGAACGCTTCTGTAATGTTATCGTGACGTCACTCTACAGTACAATGAGGTGTTTATAATGGTTAATAAAAACATCTGGAAGGATCTGTGATTGCTGAGAAGTCCAACGTCAGGACATGTTCCTGTTCCATCCTACAAAACGATCCCAAGGGTCCATAAGCCGGGATCTTCCTGTGCTTCTTGTTCACAATATGTCCACAAAGGCTGAGAGAACTCAAAGCGGCCATTCGGTCCACCATGTCGTCCAACAACATTACAGTATTACCTTCTCCATGAAGGGCACGGATTATTCTCCTTTAACCGTGTCCTAAATAACGACCCTACGTATGCAGCTGCTTCTGGAGTAGTGATTATATTAATAAACATCATCTGCGTTAAATATGGTGTCATTTTATATAACCAATTAATAGCACATGGCTTGATTTCAGGTTAGCGTCGATACAATAATTAGCCACAATGCTTATGTGACAAGCTAGCAAGTAGGATACATGCAAAAAATACCTTCATTTGTTGTTAGCAATATCAGCAATTTCACTGAGAATTATGCCTTTAAATCATCACATCACAAATAAACCAAGAGCAATTAATGGAGCTAGAAGTAAATCCTTTGCTAGTTTTAAACAATAGCAAAATTTTCTAAATTCAACTTTTTTGTGCTTTGTCATCTTTTTTTTTTTTGCTAGCCACGTTTGTATTTTTTGTCTGATTTTTTTTTAGAGCTCACATCTAGTTTGATTACTTTCATTCATAACTCTTTAAATCGCTGAAAGCCGCTTTCGTGACCTTCATGTCTTCAGTTCACGTTGGCTCATTCGTCCTTTTTAGAGGTCTCGGAGTGTGTATTGGTGGAGGAAGAGCGTTGTAGCACAAGGAGACCGGAGAGTGTGAGCGAGACCCCGACCCACCACAGAGCGACAAGGCTGTCCCCAAAGATAAGCTGCCCAAGGAGCGCCTGAGGAACAGAACAGATATGGCGTAGTCACACAACAAGAACTGAATGTCACGTGGGGTTCGTTTGGCAGTAAAAGAACCCCACGTGACATTCAGGTCTAGCGGTGTCTAAGAACTCCATGTTCCATAAATCCTATTCAGTCATAATCTATGATAAGATGTTAAACCAGGTCAAAAACATGGAACCACAATCACACCGTTAGCATCATGCATGATGCTAAACCAAGGTTCCAGCTACAGCGACTAGCGTCATTTCAATGTTCCCAATTGTATGCAAATTTGTGATGTAATTATGTAAAATGTTGAAACCTAAACGATTTTGCTTCAGCAAATTCATCTAGTGTTTTTATTTAAATTTCAAAAAAGAGCACTGATGTGTATAAATCATAAAATAAATTGAATACATTTTCCCGTCCTAGCATAAAACCAGCTGGATAGGCCACACCCATAACCTACACTGACTGGAGTAATGAAAATACACATATGTTGTGTTTGATTAAAGCTTGTAACTTGTAAATTCTGACCTCCAGCTCGGAAAAACCAAAGAAAACACCCTCTCCAAGTCAGGAAGGAGTCCTCGACCCCGAGGTCAGCATGTGATGTGGTGAGATGTCAACATGGCCACCCACCATCAACAGTAAATAAATGTCACTACTTCAAATGAGATTATACTAGAATCTACATTGTATAAATTGACACAGACACGTTAGTGTAACGCCTACAGATAGCTGTTTTGTGAAAGTAAATACATCATGATCGCTAATGTTAGCTGGCTAACTTGTCGCTAACAAAACACACACTTTCATGGAGGCATCCATGTTTTGTTCCCCGCTTTGTAGCTCGAATGTGCCAAGCTTGAAATTTAGGTAATTTCGAGTTCAGACTTCCCACTTCCAAATGCAGCAATAGAGACAAAGGGGCGGAGTCATGTGGAGGCAGTTCAACTTCAAGGCTAGGGGTTCGATTTCAAATAAAGGTTAGGTTTTAATATAAACGTTAGTTGCAGATTCACTCTCAAGAAGAAGAAAAACAATTACCCTGAAGCGTACACCGTTTCTACTTTTAATATGTATCTTTTATCTGGAAAGGTGAAAATAGTGTACCTTTAAAAAAAAGAGAGAGAGATTTGAGGTACATTAATAGATTGTGATTAGTTTTTTTGGGTTTTTTTAGTAAAAAAAAATTTAAAGGTGGGTTACAGTTTAGTACCTTTTATTCTGAGAGCGTACACAGGGGAAAGTTTGGGGGTTCAAGGTCTAGGGCAGGGGTTCTTAAGCTAGTTTAAGGGTTAAAAATCCCATGACACCCCATTATTATTTGTTTTAAAATAAAAAAAATTTTGGATACCTATGCAATTATTGGTCTTCTATACTGGAAATCCATCATATGTTACTGTAAGGAAGTGCACAATCTACTGAAAATATATTTTTTATATATATA
>JANDJT010000041.1:1024877-1039426 GCA_024331685.1 Stegophilus panzeri | reverse complement strand
CCCAAAGTATGATGCTGCCACCACCGTGCTTCACCGTGGGAACGGGGTTCTTTTAGCGATGTGCTGTGGGTTTTTTGCACACGCATTTAAAATTAAATTAAATTAAAAAGCACATCTCACACAGTATATTATGCAGATAAACTTTAACAGTCAGAAAGTAGTTGGAAAATCAAATCCAAATGAAGAAACAGGTGTTTAAGTGTCAGTGTTTAGTGAGTCATCTCTATCTGTTTCATGTATATTTAGGTTTGTGTTACTTTTCCAGATAGGAACGGGTCGTGGAATCATCACTGAATCACTGTGAAAGTGCTGACTCTACATTGATTGTGTGCATAAAGTACAGTATGGTTGATATTCTGATGATTGTTCAGCCTTAACCATGTTCATGGGTTACAATGTACAGTATGTATAGCTGCAATTTAAGGGGTATATAACTGAATAATTTTCAATTGCAGATAAAACTATTTTTAAAAACATAAATGTAACAATACGTAAATATATAGATTAATTCACTGTAATATATTCTTTATTATATCCTTATTCTAAAACTACATTGTGGACAGTGGTAGAAAGCCAAGCTGCCACCGCTGGGCCCTGGAGCAAGGCTCTTAACCCTCAACTGCTCAGTTGTATAAATGAGATAAATGAAAGCCGCTCTGGAAAAGGGGGTCTGTAATGTGCATTACACATTAATGTGAATAAAATTAAAGTAAGATCGCTGAAGAGTGGGAAGGCAGCTGGAGTAGACAACATCCCAGCTGAACTCATCAAGAATGGAGGGGAACCAGTGATAGACTAACAGAAATCTGCAATAAGATCTGGCAGACAGGTGAATGGCCAAAAACACAGACCCAATCACTAATTCTAACCCTACCCAAGAAAGGAAATCTTCAACTGTGCCAGAATTACAGAACTATCAGTCTAATCAGCCACGCTAGACAAGTATACTTTTCTAAAAAATTAAATATACTTAATTTTTACAGTTAATGATAACTTTTACAGCTAATTTTGATCAACAAAAATGATCATTTAGTAATCTAACACCTTTATTTAATTATTTAAGTATTTAATTATTTCACTTTCACAGCCACTAACTTATAAGTGTGAGAAAAACATGAAACACACACACACACACACACACACACACACAGACACTTTGTATTTAGCACATAAGCAAATAGAGAAACTCGCAGAAGAGGATATTTTAAAAGAGGCTTTATTTCAGTCAGATGTTCATCACTGAAACTCCAAAGAATCATTAAAAATAAAAATAAAAATAGTTGTGTGTTTAAGCTTCAGTTTAAGCTTTAGGCCGCTTTGTATTTCACTTATTTATAGGAGTTAGCTTTGTGTTTGGGCAGGAAGCTAAAGTTCTTCGGCACCGGACCCAGCAACATCTCACTGATGGTAAAGAAACAAATAAATACAGAACAAAATCAATCAGATAAACAAGTTTGTTTATAAAGCCACCAAACTGTAGGCCCAATGTGGTGTGTGTGTGTGTGTGTGTGTGTGTGTGTGTGTGTGTGTCCCTCACCTGATCCTGATCCAGTCATCCACATGCTGACTCGCCATCAGAGTCTCCAGATAATCACGACCCAAATAATATGGAGGGCGTTCATTAATCTTCTGTACGCGCTCCAGCAGTCCCACTGGGATGTACCTGTATGTATGTAAGCACGCACGCAGACACACACACACACACACCATAAATAGCAATAACTACAAGTCTAGTTTCATTGAAAGATTTCAACTAATTTAAACTCTTTTTATAGTAATGAATATAATACGAGATATTTTGCCCCAGTTTCACCTCCAACATTTACCCTAAACCCTAATCTCAAAGCCCTTGTCCTTTATCCCTGAGCCCTAATCACCTGCAGGTGAAGGAGAGCCACTCGAGTAGGAAGTTGCGCGTCTTCTCCACCCCCTGTGTGTCCGAGCCCCAGTGCTCCAACCCAAAGTGGGTGAAATCTTGAAAGATCTGGAGACGCTCTGAGGACGAGATGTCCCACTGTCTCTGCTCCTTAATCTCCGTGAAGAGCCACGGCTTAATGAGGGCACCTCTGACACACACACACACACACACACACACACACACACACACACACACCATTGAGACATGCTTTTAAAATATGACATCAAGGCTGTCTACTGCAGATACACACCTCGCTACCATGATTCCAGACACTCCTGTCTCTCTGGCCCTCATAGCATCTTCATACGACAGAATATCACCATTACCTACACAGAGAGACAGAGAGAGCATGCAAGAGTGTGAGAGAGAGAGAGAGAGAGAGAGACAGAGACAGAGACAGAGTGAGACAGAGCGAGACAGAGTGACAGAGAGAGAGAGAGAGACAGAGCGAGACAGAGCGAGAGAGACAGAGCGAGAGAGACAGAGACAGAGAGAGACAGAGACAGAGAGAGAGAGACAGAGCGAGAGAGACAGAGCGAGAGAGACAGAGCGAGAGAGACAGAGCGAGAGAGAGACAGAGCGAGAGAGAGACAGAGCGAGACAGAGCGAGACAGAGCGAGACAGAGAGAGACAGAGAGAGACAGAGAGAGACAGAGCGAGACAGAGAGAGAGCGAGACAGAGAGAGAGCGAGACAGAGAGAGCGAGTGAGACAGAGAGAGAGAGAGAGAGAGAGAGAGAGAGAGAGACAGAGACAGAGAGAGAGAGAGACAGAGAGAGCACGCAAGAGTGAGCGCGAGAGAGAGTTGAACAGATGGACAGTAAAAGTAAAAAAGCAAGTAACACATGAAGAGAAAGTAATGAAGTGATAATTTAAGTGTGTGTGTGTGTGTGTGTGTGTGTGTTACCGAACAAGGGGACAGGAGTGGCGAGTTTTGAGCAGGTATCGATGTAACTCCAGTCGGCCATTTTGGTGTAACGCTGTTCTCGGGATCGACCGTGTAACTGATAAACAATACACAGTAAAGTTAAAAATAATAAAAATAAAAAACACTAACACGTCTCTATTACACACACACACACACACACACACACAGTTTATTACCCCCCCCACCCCACCCCACCCCACAAACACACACTTTGAGTGTCTAGAAAAAAGCTATATAAATGTAACTGTGTCAAAGTAACTGCTCCCCCCCATCCCCCCAAACCCTTTCCATATACATACCCCTCTGTCTAGGTTTAGGGTTACGTACCCTTCCGTCTAGATAATCGACTACCGAAGCAACTGTCTGTATATGGACCGCCGCTAGGCAAGTATCTGTCCTCGTGTAAAAAACCACCACATCTCATCTGTGTGTACACACCGTGATCATAGACACACCCCACTTCTTCAGCTCAGGGATGAGTTTGTGTGCGATGTTGCAGTTCTGCTGCACTCCTGTACGGATCTTCACCGTTAAAGGCACGTCCAGAACCTACAGAACAAATTCAGGGATACATATGGAAACGTTCTCCATATACGGAACGAGAGACAGGAAAATAAACAGAACTTACAGAGTTCATTCCTCTCACAATCTGCTCAAATTTGTTGGTTCTGGTCATCAGGCCACATCCACCACCCTGAAAACACACACACACACACACACACACACACACACACACACACACACACAGTATTTCAGAAACTGCTGCTCTCCTGGGATTCTCACACAGCAGTCTCTAGAGTTTACACAGAATGGTGTGAAAAACAGAAAACATTGCGTGAGTGACAGTGCTGTGGGTGAAAACGCCTCGTGGATGAGAGATCAGAAGAAAATGTTTTTGGGTGCGTCTGTGCCCATGATAGCCTCATCTTCCTGACAGGAGTGGAACCTGATGTGGTCTTCTGCTGTTGTAGGTCATCCTCCTCAAGGCTGCTGTGTTGAGGTGGTTTTTTGCTCACCGTGGTTATAAAGAGTGATTATAGGAGTTAATATATCTTTCCTCTCAGCTCAGACCAGTCTGATCATTCTCCTCTGATCTCTTATCCACAGAGTTTCAGCCTGTAGACCCCCAACACTGATGTTTTCAGTTTTTTGCACCGTTCTGAGTAAACTCTAGAGACTGGTGTGTGTGAGAATCCCAGGAGATCAGTTTCAGTTTCTGAAATGCTCAACCCAGCCCTGGGGTTTTGTGCTTTCTGCTCTGTAAGCTTCGAATTTTATTCGAGTTTTGTGGGCGTCACCAAACACAAATCCGCTGTGGTGAGCATGTGTACCTTCTAACAGCTGTAATAAACAGTCGAGGTGTTGTTATTGTTGTGTGTGTGTGTGTGTGTGTGTGTGTGTGTGTGTACCTTCTTGTACACGAGGTCTATAGGACAGCCAGAGTTGATGTCCACAAAGTCAACGTCGATGTTGTGGTTGAGGAGTTCAGCACAGCGGGTCATGGAGTCGGGGAAACATCCTTCCAGCTGAAACACACAAAATCACCATGGCAACCACTCTCGTCGCTATGGTTGTTTTGTATTTGTATATGTGAATACTAATATAGATGCACTCTCAGGTCACATGACTGAACTTTACACTGAAATTCTCTGGCCTTATAGAGAGTGTGTGTGTGTGTGTGTGTGTGTGTGTGTGTGTGTGTGTACCTGCACTCCAAACACATCCTCAGTGTGGTGTCTCTTGAGAAGAGCCCACTCAGACGTCTGACCCTGCAGCAGGTTGGTGCACATGGCCATCTCTCCACACGTTATATCAGCTCCAAAACGCTTACACACACGCCGGAATGGCAGGTTCCCACACTGTACACACACACACACACACACACACACACACCATTATCAGATACAGGGCAGGGACACTCTGTCCATAATAAACACAAACTTCTTGCATTTGTCTATATAATGGAGCATGTGAGCGCGCACACACACACACACACACATACACACCAGTAACTCACCGTTGTTAATGGAGCCAGGTAGAGCTTGTCTCTGAAATCTATCTGTGTGAAAAGGAAATGAAAGCATATTATTTTGGGACAGAGTCTGAATCAGGATTGTTCACTTCCCCTGGACTCTTTTAAGATGATGGAGCACAGTGCTCACTGCCCTACCTGCTTCTTCTCACATGGGCGCAGTCTGATGATGTCATCATCCGTTAATGGCCCAATGGTCTTCACAGGAGGTGGCTTCATCTGACTCTCCTATAAATCAGACCAGAAAAATAAGTAAAGGAGGCGTGGCCTCTGTGTCAGTCACAATAAAGGAGGTGTGGCCTCTGACTTTTATACCTCAGTTTTGAGCTCAGCAGCAGGACCTTCCTGTCTGGTCTCACTCTGGCTCACTTCCTCTTCCTGCCTCGACTCATTTGGCATGTTTTCAGACTCGGACGACTTCCTGTCTTGTTTTTTCCCCGCGTTGATGCTCTTGAGGAAGTTCTCCGAGCTTTTGAAGGACACTTGTTTCTTTCTGAGACGTCTCTGGAGCTCTTTATCCAGACTGTTCCGCACGGTTTCTGTTCTATCAAGGCTTTTACGGAGCTCCTCGTTCACCAGGTTTTTGTAATCTGGGCCTGTGTGAGCTTTAGCAAACCTGCAGGTGACTCCATACATACATCTACACACACACAGTAATCAGTTATATTTCTGTATAGTATTTACGTATATACCGTTATCATGGACACGTTACGTTTGTTGATGAAATGTCAGTGATGTGTTAATGTCGCACCTGCCGAAGGTGTCGTAAAGGTAACAGGTGTCTCCCAGATCCGCCGGCTTGGTGGACATGTAATCAGCCACGTCATGGATGAACTTACACTTCTCACCATAGAAACACTTCCTCTCAGACTCCTGTGGGGAAAAAACAACAACACAATTACGTCAAACTCAATTCAACAAACATTTATTTTTCACCAACTTCAGGATATTTTACAATACACTGATCCTTGAGGCTAATATTTTATGATAATAATTCTGATTAAAATCCATCCCTGACTTTATTAGGTCATTATTTACAATATAGTAAATCCTAAGAATAGTAATAGTTTTCTTTATTATTATATATTTTTTATTAATAATAACAATAAAAAAAGTATTTAATATTTGTTTACATTTATTTAATATTTAAACTTAAATAAACATGAATAAAAATATACATAATAAAGTGACTCTGCCACCAGGTGTGTGTGTGTGTGTGTGTGTGTGTATGAACACCTGAATGAGTGAGGGGCAGAGCCTGCGATCCTCGTAGCTGTGAGGTTTCAGGTGAGGTCTAGACTTGTTCTGGCCTCTCCGTTTCTTCTTGTCCTTCGTCTGTTCATCACCGTCCACTTTCCGCTTCTTCGTCTCCGGTTCTCTGCTCAGTTCCTCCACTCCATCTATGGGAACTTCAGCTGATGCTTTCTCATCTTCAGCTTTCTCACTCTTGAATCCAGTGGCCAGGAACTCATAAAACTTCTCTTTGTTTGTGATGTACCTGCATGTGTAGAATGTCAGAGTAAAACTGATCACTGATGGAAAACATTGTATTATGCCAAGTGCACGTTGACCAATTGATGAGTTTTGCCGATTAATCAGCACCGATAACTGATCGCTGGAACTATGGGTTATCATTATACGGTACGAAAGCGGCCTCTAGAGGCGAAATAAAAACTATCACTGGCTAATTTTGTTGTGCTATTTGAAGTGTTTTTGAGAAATTTTGGACTTCTTTACTTTTATTTGGTATTTGGAGAGTTTTAACTTTAATATTTATTAATAGTTAATATATATTACTATTTATTTCATTTAAAAAGTACAGGACATTTTCATCATACAGTCAGTGCTGCTTATTTCTGTAATAAAGTTCAGCAATATTTTAATCTGAGTGTCATGTTTTCATGCAATATCAATTTTAATAACCATCGGTAGGTTAATCGGTTTTCGGCAGGTAGGTACCGCCCGACTTAATTATCGGTAAAATCTACTATCCGTCCACCTCTAATGCCAAGTAAGGAATAAAACACTTGGGAGGTGCCATTATAGGAAAATAATCAACACCAGGCTTGTGTAATGCAGTGTTACTGTTATCTCCCTGGAGTTGATTATTTTCCAATAACATCACATCCCCAAGTGTTTTATTCCTCTTACACCAGGAACTTGCAAACGATTACAATGTTTTACTTATAAAAAAAAAAAAAGACACATTATACAGTTTATAAATAGTTATAGTATTGCAAAATGTCTGCAAAACAAGTTAGTTCCTGTTCTCACTTACATTATAGCAGCTATAAACACTCATTCCCTCACCAACCCTCTCTTTATTTATATTTAAGTTAATAGGACAAAACCAATAAAATGCAGAAAATGAGAAACTCCTCTGTCCTGAAGATGTCAGAAAATCTCACGTTACAGCTATACCTCTGACTGTTACTATAGAAACAATAACGTATTAGAACGAGAGCATTAATATAAAGCTGTGATGTGCACGCTACTGCGCTACTGTCAGAGCTGCTGTTATAGAAAACTAATCAACACCTTCTGACCAATCACAATCCAGAATGTGATGTTCTTACTGTGTCTTCAGAGCTGCTTCTCCTCTGTCTATGGTCTGCATTGTGCTGCCCTCTGCACTGTTCACATCACCACCCTCCATCCTACAACTACACCACAACCACCACCATCATCATCAGCAGCAGCAGCAGAGTAAAGAGTCTGAGCAATGTAATTAAACAAGTTCATTCAATAATCTGGGTCATAAACTCACAGCTACTTATACTTTACGAAAAAAAAGACTATCATTTAGTAAAAAAAATATATAAATAAGCTATATGACCTGGCCAATAAACACACCGTTTTATAAAAGCTCCGTTAATAAACTTAACTGCTGTTTTACTCCACAATTTAAGCTTGGATGAATATTAAAATCCTAGCATATACATGCATTTATTTACTTTGTATATAATTACAACGACACAGTTGACTGGAAACTCACCCACATAAGCGTGACAGGGTGGCGGTGTTACACTGAAATGTGTCCGGGCGCAGCACCAAGCACCCGCATTTTAGTTCCGACCCGCATCTCAACGCTATTAAACATTATTTATTATTAGTTTATGTTTAATGTATATATCATATGTAATTGTGATATACGTTATTATTCACATTATTATTATTGTTGTTGTGGTTATTATTATTGGATCTGCTCTGTTTATTATTAGTGGTGCTTGAAAAGCACTACTATTGTTCTTGTGCATACTTATTATTATTATTATTATTATTATTATTATTATTATTATTCCACTTTTTTTCGGCGCGTAACTAGTCCCGCAGTTTTTGTCGGAATTCCACGCGTGAGATGTCAAATCGATCGGTTTATTGAGGAGAGGTGTGCTATGACTTTTATAAGCTATCGGAATGCCGGAATTCCCGGTACGGAAGCTCAAACTCGGAAAATTTCCCATAGACTTGCATTGAGTTGCAAAAGTATTGGCACTCTAACCAAAAAGCTCTAAAACTTTTGCCTCCGTACACATTCGGCTCTAAAATGTATTGGCACCCGATCTGTTCCGCGCTCAGAAGTATTGGCACCCTATCTGGCCGGCTCTCGGAAGTATTGGCGCCCTGCGCGTCCGGCTCTCGAAAGTATTGGCGCCCTATGCGCCCGGCACTCGAAAGTATTGGCGCCCTTCGCCATCGGCTCTCAAAAGTATTGGCGCCCGTTCTAGTCCGGCAGTTTTTGTCGGAATTCAAAAGATGAGATGTCAAATCGATCGGTTTATTGAGGAGAGGTGTGCTATGACTTTTATAAGCTATTGGAATGCCGGAATTCCTGGTACGGAAGCTCAAAGTAGGAAAATTTCCCATAGACTTGCATTGAGTTTCGAAAGAATTGGCGCCCTACACGGCCAACTCTCAAAGAATTGCCTACGTACAAGTCCGGCTCTGAAAAGTATTGGCGACTTATGCGTCCGGTTCTCAAAAGTATTGGCACCCTCAGCATCGGGCTCTCGGAAGTATTGGCGCCCTACCCGCCCGGCTCTCGAACGTATTGGCGTTCTACCACCCTTGCGTCTACCACCCCCAGACTGACAGCCTGGTGGAGAGGTTTAATCAGACCCCGAAGAGAAAGCTGTGGAGGGTGGTAGACGAAGACGGCTGAAACTGGGACCTCCTCCTCCCCTACGTGCTCTTTGCCATCTGAGAGGCCCCCCAAGCATCTACCGGCTTCACCCCATTCGAGCTCCTCTTCAGATGGCGTCCCCAAGGACTGTTGGACATGGCCCAGGAGGTGTGGGAGGAGCAGCCCTCTCCTTTCTACTCCCTGGAAGAATGCATCCAGGAAATGTAGGAGAGGCTTGACAGAGTAACTCAGATCGTCCGGGAGCATATGGAGGCTGCCATACTTAAGTTAGTGCCAGCTACATTCAAATATCAAAAGGAGAACTCATGTAAAACAGTATAAGCACTGCACGTACCCGTTTCTAGTAAACTTTTAATCAACCGATTCGGACAACTCTCATGATACTTGCTCACACAATTCAGTTTTATTTCTGTAACACTTTTATGCAATGCATCTTGTCATAAAGCAGATTTACAGAAATACAGACTCAAAAGGGAACCCACCCTGTTCTGAGATTATAAATCATTATAGTTGTAAAGTTTAAAAGCAAACACAATCAGATCCCCTTTCCCTTAGAGCCCACTCCAGATCACAGTCTCACATTTTATTGTTTTTTTCTCCTTCCAGCATAAAAGTCAAATGAAGAGACAGATTTTGACCAAAACGGTTAATCACAACATAACATATATGTGTGATTCATGTGAACAAATGAACAGAAAGGCTTTGAAAAGATTTTTTAAAAAGTTTCTTTTCGCTGGTTGTAGATCCAAGTTATCTCAAAGTTATTACACTTACAGCAGGTATTTATATAATCCATATTCAAGGGGGGAAAAAACACAGTAAAACAACCCAACACCTGACAGAAAATTCTCTTTCACTGTGCCTAGACATGATCGTTTCATTTCAAACCTTTATAAATATGAATGCATTAACTCACATATACTATATATCTAGGTTTGGATAACTTGCTGGATAAAAAAATGTGTGTATTATTCTTGAAGAAGAGAGTCGTGCTCTGAGGAAGTCATCTGTCCAGAGAGAGAGAGAGAGAAAAGGTCACTGACAAATCAACTTTAGTAGAGGACTGAGAATGTTCTAGAAACTACCATGGCAACATAGAAATATTTAGAGTAAATATTGTGTACAGAATCCTGATTAATTGTACTGAATGTCTGTTACTCACTATCAGTAGCAGAGGAAATTTAGCTTCTCATTGCAGTCTCTGTTCTCCCAAATTTTTGTACTGGTTTTGCGAGCTCCACAGCGATAGCGTGGAGCTGGGCACGAGGGCAGTGAGACCAGACTCCCCAGTGGCACCATGTTCACACAAACCCACTGTCCATTCACAAAGCGCATGCCAGTCCACACACTGACTGTCTGGGTTTATGCTATTGCATTTTCAGCCAGGGTTAGCTGCTCTGGAGAGACCAGGCTGGCCAAGCTGGCGTAGTTCTGCAATAGACATGAGCCTCCTCCCATGTCTTACTGTCCTTCACCAAAACAAATCTCCAGGAACAATAGAAAGCATAAGATGCACTGCAGTCATAATCATCCCACCCCTTTGATACTATTTTGACACAGTTCTGTATTCCGTTAAAGTTATCAGGTTGGCCAGTGAGCCACTTAAAGAAATGAGGTGATTCCTCATCAGACCATTGCCAGTGTTCTGATCCAGGTGCAGTTCTGTTCAGCCCAATCCAAGTATCTGAACTGTTGATGCCTGAAGATGCATTCATCAGTCTCTGGTTCTCCCCATCAGTAGTGATGGTTGCCAGATCCATATATTTTTCCCTGCAGTATCTCCGAACAGAAGGCCAGTTAATTTTTTCAGATATGTAGATATACTGTCTTATCTGACATTCGGCCATGGCACAAAGCAGGAGAAAAAAGACAAAGGACGACTTCATCTCTGCTATTGTGTGTTGAGCGCACGATGTTTGCTTCTTACCTTGCAGTCACGTTCAACCATACATGTTTGAGCCAGAATATACAGAAGAAGAACTGCACCGGTGAGAACAGCACCATGATGCAAGCTCAGAGCAAATGAGCAAACTCAACCACTTTTTACATCCGTGATGAGCAGAAATTATCTCAGAATGCACAACGCATGGATGGGCTACAACAGCAGAAGACCACATTGGGTTTAACTCCTGTCAGCCAAAAACAGAAATCCGAGACTAAAGTCTCTATGGTGGAACACTGGGCATGAACCTGTTTATCTTGCACCTTAAACAGTGTTTACTTTTTCTTTGTAACGCTGAACAGTTACACCTTAAGATTACACAATTAAAATAATAATAATAATAATAATAATAAAAGAGCATTTGGGGCAGTGTCCAGTTCTGCTCCTTGCTTCTAGCTATAATGTGGCATAACTACACAATTTTAAAGTCTCAAAGTGACTTATATATATATAATTAAATTGGCAAAGCGATGGCATGTTATTATTCATAAAAATGAAACTTTTAAACCACTTCTCATTGTGTCTGAAGGTTGCTTACTAAAAGTTCTTAGAAAGCTTTTCCTTATCTCAGACCAGCACATCTCATTCAATTTGTTCAAGAATGACTGATACTGTACTGTTAACACTAATAGCACTTTTTCTTCAAGGTTACAAACAGTATGCACACCAGTGTCATTGAAATCCTAGTAGACAAAGTTGAAAAAAAACAAAAAACACACACATCTCATTTGATGATGAACTTCGCATACTTGATTTTAATTTAAATCTCTCAAATGCAAACTAGCTACATGTCATGGAAATCTAGACTTTGACCTTGACCTTCAAATTTTGTCCTTTTTTTTCTCCAGCAAATACTAAATAGGGCCTAGAGTCCAGTTTTCCTTTTTCCATTTTCAAGTTTTAGACTTGTTCATATAACCAAAAACCAACTAATAAACCATATATGCCATATATGAATTAGAGCAAAGCTATCATTTATGGTTGTTTGGACTATTTCCTGGTTTGTTCTCTTGGAGTATGAATACGAGGTTGCACACATGTAAAATCCCTTGGTTGTTCATCGTCGCAAAGAAAATCAAACAGCTGACAATACAAGAGATAGATGATAAAGTTAAAAAGGAAACGAAAAGCAGTTACAGATATCATTACGCACAATCACAGCCTCAACCAAAAGTTTTCAAAAGCTTGAAATTGTTGGAAAGTTTCCAGGAACTGAGCACATTTTAAATATGGTGGTGGGTCATAGATGCTTTGGAGTTTCTTGTGCGATTTTTACTATCTACCATGGTATAATGGAGTCCAAATTATAAAAGATCATTATAAAACATGTTGCCATTGTTTGGGAAGATTTCATGCAACAAGTAGCAATGTGATCTCAGACTAATGAGAAGAATGATAAGTCTCTGGAAAAGAGTTGCAGGACGATCTGAAAGCAGCAGGAACAACAGTTATACAGAGAACAATAAGCAATGGACTGCACCACAATCCATCTCCGTTCCTTCACCTCACGTAAAACTCCTATGTGAAAAAAGGGATAGGATCTGGATAAGCTCCAGATCCACCATGACACACTTCCTGAACAACAAGGACAAGCATACATTTTGGCGTACAATTAAATAAAATATATCCACCAGAAACAACATAATCTAATGGGATTAAAGACATCTACTGGGTTTTAAAGAATAAATATCGTCATAAGAACACACAGAGAGTAGTAATGGATAGGATCTGTTCAAGTTTCTAACATGGAAAAACAATACTGACATGAAGAATTTATATACTGAATAGACAAGAATATGGAGATCTTGTTTATATTTATTAAATCGGTTTGTTCCAGAAAGATTACAATAAATATTACAATAATTTTTTTTAATGAAATTATTATTATTATTTTAACCAATTATTTGAATGGTAAAGTAAAAAAAAACAACATTTAAAAAAAAGTATTGAAAAATAATTTAATACTTTGACATTAACACAACACAAAGTCAAGTATAACCAATAACTATATAAACTGCAAAAATACAGTTGATCATTGATCATTTTGTCTTTTGATTTGACAGTCATGCGTGTTAATACCCTTGTGTCTTTTAAACGTAGTTAAATACGTGAAATACGCCAACAAAAAAAGAAATGATATGCCTAAAAATATGATATTACAATGTAGCATAACTATAATAACTGCATTTCTAAAATCAAACATACTTCTACTACTTCTAATATAGTATATAGTTCCGTATGTAAATATAAAATAATAAAGAATGATAAAACCTATGAAAATAAAACTACTGACAGCAGAAATCGTATTTTCTAGAATATTTGAAGATGTCATCCTTAAAAATCCGCAGAGAAACTGGTCTAACTGTTCAACATTCAAAAGTACAAGACAAGAATGTGTGAAGAAATAGTTATTTAAAGGTCACATCGCCCCCCCGACCCCGGTTGGTAAATTAGGTTATATTGATTTGTCCTAATTTTGTTATTCCATTTGTTCACAAGGTATAATTTTATGGCTTAAATATTTATTGTAGTGTAGTAGCTGTCTAGATTGGCCTATCACAGAATTTGTTAAATATCTTTTCTCCTTCTTGGCCTCTAGATAATATTTGCCTAATTTGGTGAGAATCAGATTAATTATGGTGCAACTGAAACCAAGAGACACAGCATGTGCCATTAACTCAGAAGAAAACCAGAATAATGATGTTAGACCACAATGGTTCAGAAGATCTGATCAGACAGGTGAGGTTAGTCAGGACTTCAGAGTCAGCTCACCGTCAGGTATCATCTGATACACAAGGAAAGAATTGAACAAGTAAAACAGATATTTGACGTGAGACATTAGCTGATTCATAATTCCCAGCTCTTTTCTCACAACATTCATTTCATAAGGAAAACCCAGATTTCTGTTTCACCCTCCTAACCACCAGGGGCGGTGTTTCAATACCTGGATAACGGAAGCTAATAACCGGAAGGCATCGAGTGAAAATCCCAGGAGCGCCAGAGAGCCACTGCTGAGCGCTTAACCGTCGACTAATCAGCTTGAGGCTTGACTTGGATTCTGACTCTGACTGAGTAAAAGCACCTGCCAGTGGACACGGCTCCTACGAAGGCCCTTCAGCATTCACTCTGGCCATGGTGTCCCTGAAGCAGGGCTGAAACAGACGCTCGGGCTCTGCTCGCTGCTCAGCACAGTGCAGTTTGCTATTTGGGAAATGTTTGCGGAAACCCTGAGGTCCGGTGGAATGGCTGGGAGCAGGACTCAACTCACGGCCTGCGTCACATAAGAGAAGTAACACAAATAATACGTAAGATACAGGGTCAAGGGGAAGTCAGCGAACTGCTTACATCAGCTCTGACTCAAGCTAGCAACCAACATGATTTATTACATCACTCACACCATTTTCTTAACTTTCTCAGAGATCTTATACACACACACACACACACATACAGTATCTCACAAAAGTGAGTACACCCCTCAAAGTTTTGTAGATATTTGATTATATCTTTTCCTGTGACAACACTGAAGAAATGACACTTTGCTACAATGTAAAGTAGTGAGTGTACAGCTTGTGTAACAGTGTAAATT